>CANYBF010340894.1:0-10486 GCA_948192965.1 Dalechampia spathulata
AGATAGAAGCAATTGGTTGCTTGCTTGGACATCCTTGTTTCATGTGGATACTATTGGAGGCTGCCTATCTTGGTGGTTTTTGGTTTGCTACAACCATAAACGCTTTAGAGATAAAGAACAAAGGACATCTGCATTGAATGTAAGAGTTACTATCAAACTGTCACTTCTAATCTCTTAAATGGTTTCTCTGTGTTTTGATGCAAAGATCTTCTTTTGGTTTGTTGTTTCAAAATGAAAATTTTAAATTTCTTCCACTGCTTAATCACTAAACAAACCAATAATAACCTCCATTATTATTCATTTCTATTGTTATCATTGCTGCTATCATGACCATTACTACCAATCACCACCAGTTTATTATTCATTTCTATTGTTATCATTGTTGCTATCATGACCATTACTACCAATCACCACCAGTTTGTTGTTATGGATACTACTGTGATTATATTGTATTTCTTCTTCTTCTTTTTTCTTTACCCATATTTTATTCTTTTATTCTTTTCCTTTTATTCATTCTCATCATTAATTACCACCACTATCACCACCGATGATCACCAATTGTTACCATTATCACGAGTAGAGCCCAAAGCTCTTCCTCTCTACCTATACAACTCTTTGTTTAGGACACTACCTCAATAAACTAGCTTATATGTTAATTTTTTATACAAGGAAAAGGGGGTTAATTCCTAATGCATTGCTGAAACATGCACAAATAAACATAATACAACCACAAACAACACATATAGCAAAAAAACCATAAACACAAGCATCACATATGCATCACCAGCTAGAGTGTCGGCAAACACAAGTAAACATGAGGATTGAATTAGAGTAGGCCTACTTTTTGTATTCAATAGGAAGAATCAATTCATCGATCCGATCCTCATGCTCCATGTGTAGATAGGGGATAATCCTACATAAACCCAAACTAAAGATAGGCCCAACTAAGGTCAATCTTATGACTAACTTTTGGGATGGCACCTAAGGCTGATTAGTTACTTTCCTTAAAGAGCATTAGGAGCATAGTTGAACCTGACAAAAGAAGACATCAAAGTATTTCTCTCTATCATATTCCAAAATTACATAAATAAATAATAAATAAAAAATCTCTATACTAACCCTATGAATACAAGAAAACCCCTAAAAAAACAAATAAACCTCCAGCCTTAACAACCATTACCATTACTACAATCATATCATACTTCTTCTTTTTGTTCTCTAACCGTATTTTCTTTTGCTTTATTTTCTTCTTCTTTTCTTCTATTTGTTTTTAATAAATAAAAGCATAAAAAATGGATTTACTCTTCTACTTCTTCTTTGGTTCATATTTTTCATTATTGTTTTACTTTTAAATGTTTTTCACTATCTTTGATCTAAAATATTATTCATTGTTTGCATTTTATTTGTATTTTTTTTATTGATTTCAAGTATGGAAAATAAATTTATTTATTGATATATACTACATGATATATATATGGTAGATAAATTTATGTGCTAATATACACAGATGATATATATGGTAAATAATTTATTTATTAATATATATCATATAATATATATGGTAAATAAAATGTATGTAATATAAAAAAAGCTATATTGTATACGGTAGATAACGGTAAATATTAATAAATTTATATAAAATATAGTATATAAATATATTTATCTACCATACTATTATATGATATATAATAGTAAATATACTTATTTACCATATATATCGTATGATATATAATAGGAAATATATGTATTTATTAGAATTGTACAATACTGGAATATGAAGATTTGAATGATGAATTTTGCAAATAAAAACTGGATTATTTGTTTAAATTTTTTTATTTTTGTTGATAGTTTATTTTAAAATTTGTTTTTGTATTTATCTTATTTACTTTTTTATGTTTTAATATTTTTTTTGGTGAAGATTTAATAAAAATCTGATGACCGATAATGGTTGCTATTGGTTGGAGGCAACGACTATTAATCATAGTTGAGGCAGCAATGGTGGCAATTGTGGTGGCTAGAGTCGAAACTTTGAATATAATGAATTATATTAAAGGTAATATTGGCATTTTTAAATTTCATTGATTGAATTTAATATATATTTAATGGATTTAAATTTTTTGATGTTTTCTTAAATATGAAAGCTTTAATATGACATTTAGAGATTTGGAGGACATTAAATCTCATGAAATGTGCATATTTTATGAACCAAACAAAACATTCCGTTGAATATATAAGAAATGTTTCATTTTAAATGTCCATCAACTTTCATTCTCAGAAAGAAACTGATATCCCTTCAAAATCAACAACAAAAGACCAAAGCTCATGGCTGTAGAAACAATTGTTTCTGACATTGCTTCGGCGCTCCTCGAAAGGCTGGCATCCAAAGCTTACCAGGAAATCATTTCGGCATGGGGCATTGAAGGAGAACTGGAGAAGCTTGAGAAAATCCTGAAAACAGTCAAAGCAGTGTTATCTGATGCTGAAAAGTGACAGACTAACGAAGATCATATAAGGGTTTGGTTGGCTGATCTTAAAGATGTGTTGTATGATGCGGAAGATGTTCTTGATGAATTCGAATACGAGATTCATGCAACGCAAGTCCTTCAATTGCCTGGCACCACTGCTAGAAAGGTATGTTTCATCCATTTTTCACTCCTAAATTCCATAACTTTGCTTGTTTTGTTTGGATTTATTCTTTTTAAATAATTCATTTTATTTGTGAATCAATGCTATGGATATTTTTAACATAACAATTTTATTTAAATTTACAAAGAAATTCATAAATTTAAAAAACTTAATTTAATCCAAACACCACCTAGAAGACTGAGAGTCTATGAAGGAACTTTTAATAGTCCTTTCATTTTAAACATCTTATTATAATGTTTCTATAATATCATTTTTACTATTAAATGATAATAAAATTATTTTATTCTAACATTATTTTTATATTTTAAAACTATATAAATAAAATTAAATCAAAAAATTCCTTTATTTTAAATATAATGTTGACAATATATATATAATTTACATAAAACATAATAATAAAATAAATGAAATGTTATAATTTAAAATATTTTTTTATGATTATAAGTTAGTTTTTTTAAAACTTTATATTTTTTCATATTATGCATTAATATGATATTTTATGCTCTAATACAATTTCAGGTGCGTCGGCTCTTCTCATCCTCTAATCCACCTGTGTTTCGCTTCAGAATGGCTCATAACATTAAACATGTGAGGCAGAAATTTGATGACATTGCTGCTCGAAAGAATAACTTTCATCTCATTCCACAAGGTGAAAGTAGGCAAGTCATTCATAAGGTAAGAGAAGAAACTCGCTCCTTTGTGCATCCATCTGATATTGTCTATTATTTAAATGATAGTATGCTCTAGATTTTATATTTAAATGATAGAACTATATTATTCTATTTACATTTTTATTAGTTTTATCTATTAGTGCTTTTAATATTTCTTTGATAAAGTCAATGTCAATGGAAGTAATCAAGTTGCTAAAATTGTAGGCACGGTTCCACCACATGATCTATCAGGTCTCCCTTTTGATCAATGCATGAATTTGTTTATTAGATGTGCATTTAAGGAAGAGCGACACAAACACTATCCAAATCTAGTAAACATTGGAAGGAGTATTGTTAAGAAATATGGAGGGGTGCCACTAGCTGTGAAAACACTTGCTTCTTTACTTTTCACAAATACTGATGAAAAAAATTGGAAGTCAATAGAAAGAAGTGATTTATGGAAATTAGAACAAGGTGAAGAAGGCATCTTACCTGCTTTAAGAATAAGCTATGATCATCTTCCATTTTATTTAAAAAGATGTTTTGCTTATTGTTCATTTTTCCCAAAGGATTATACTTATGATAATATTGAATTGACTCGTTTTTGGATGGTTCATGGACTTCTTCATTTGAAGAATGATAATGAACAGTTGAAAGATGTTGGGTCACATTATGTGAAAGAGTTATGTTCTAGATCTTTCTTTCAAGATTTTCAAGACTATGGTTTTGTTATTAGTTTTAAGATTCATGATCTAATGCATGATCTTGCAACATCATTGATACAAAATGAGTGCTCCATGATAACTTCTATGACCCAGGTCATTCCTAAAGGTGTTCGCCATTTGTTATTTGAACATGGTAATTTACCTTTCGAAGATTGTGATAGGATCTTACGAGGCTCTTATCATGTACAAACAATTGCATGTTTTAAGGAAAGAGAAGGCCTTGATAGTGAATCAAACATCCAACTATGCTTGTCTAGATTTCAATATTTGTGTAACTTGAGTTTGAGGTATTCAAAAATAGAGAAACTACCAAAAGAGATTGGTAGATTAAGACATTTGAGATCACTTAATTTATGTCATTCCTAGATTACAAGACTTCCATATTATGTTTACAAGTTACACAGCTTGCAATCTCTTTTGCTTAATGGATGTGAGGAATTTGAAGAGTTACCAAGTGATATAAGGTATTTGGTTAGTCTCAAATTTTTAAACCTAACAACCAAGCAGAAGTGTTTGCCAAAAAAAATGGAATAGGATGCTTGAAATCACTTTCAATTCTGGGTATTTCCGATTGTGAAAGTTTAGAAACATTGTTTGAAGATATGAAAGGCCTCACCAGCCTTTGATCATTGCTTATTGAAAAATGTCCAAGGTTAATATGCTTGCCCCACGGTGCAAAACACTTGACTGCATTAGATACTCTTTTGATTAATAAGTATGATAACCTTGATTTGGAAATGGAGCAAGGGAGCGACAATCAAGAAGAATTCACTGCGTTCCACCTTCAAAAGTTTATTGTTGGTGATTTACCAAAATTGATGGATTTCCCAAGGTGGCTTCTTCAAGGTTCCACCAACTCTCTGAAACTTTTACACATTGAAGAATGTGATCACCTCAAACAATTGCCAGCATGCATAAGCAATATGAAATCACTCCAACAATTAAAGATCAACTATTATGGTGAGTTGAGCATAAAGTGCAAGCGTGAAACAGGTGAAGATTGGTTGAAGATTGCTCATATCCCCAAAATTGTTATCGATCATGAAATTATTCAACCTCTTTCATGATGATGATGAGGTATGAATTATCCTTTTATCTGTTTTTTTCTTGTAAAATCCTTTCAATGTCACCTAGGAAAAAATAATGGTTTTGTTTACAATTTGAAGTATTGTTGATGAATAATAATTTTGACTACCGAATAGTATTTAGATTGAGTTACTTCAATATTAATAAAGTTAAATTAATATGACTTAAATGTTTATTTCAATGATGACATAGAAAGGTTAATCAAAAGGAGACAAGAATTAAAAGGGAAAGCAATAAGAGGAGGTTTGTATACGACAACCACTTCCCTAACTATTTTATTTAATTGAGTTTTAATTTTAAAATTTTATATTCAATACTGAGTTTTTTGAATTATATTTTAATTATTTATCATTTACTCTCAAATTTTATAGTTAACATTGGCCTTTTTGATTAATGTAAATTAGGAGAAAGTTAGTGCTAACAAATGGTTGACTGAGGATCACACTACCAGATTGAGCTACCAACTCGACATCATATATAACTGAATTTGAGTAGCGAATTTTCATTTCTTGGTCAAGAAATAATATTTACTTTAGGTTTTTTTTCAAACTCGTTTATCTTTCATGTGTAAACTTTATAATTGCTTGATATATGATGTTTTAATTCATGTTTTATGTAAGGTTTAGGTTTATAATACCAAATGACATTGTTCTTAGGTCGGTTTCCAAAATGGTCATTGATTTTTGATTTTTTCTTTTCAGTATTTGAACTTCAATTTTTTTTCTTACAGTTGTTTAAATACACACGTGGAAGATCGATAGAAGAATATTCCATAAATATTCCATTGCATTGCATATGTGGACGGTTGGCTACCAATTCCATTGCATGTGTGGAATGGTAGCTGCCATGTAGGATTATTGTTTTGACATGTCAGCATGAATTAACTCACCTATTCAAATTTAACCTAAACCCTAAAAAAATACAAACACAATTGATTTATATTTAAACCTTGAAGAAAATCTAAAAAGATCAATGACTTATTTGGAATTTGGAAATGAAATTTTAGGCTTTTATGGATTGAGGTTTAGTTTCAGATTAGAAGAAATTGAAAAATATTAAGAGTAACGATTCTTGAAGGAGTGAAATCGTGATGGGTTCGGATTGGAATATTAGAGAAGCTAATGAAATGCCTCCAAAATATTGTAAGTGTTTTGATTATGCAAAAGTTATTAAAGAAATTTTCGTTGACATGCATTTGCTTTTTTTTTTCTTTTGACATGCATTTGTTGTTATTTTGTTTTGACATGCATTTGTTTTGTTTGGCCATATTTGTAGTTAAAAATTCTAAGTATTTTACCATTCAAATGCATTATGTTGGAGTTGATTGTGTAAAGAGAATGGAGAATAGAGTGTTGGGTTTTATTGATTGGTGTTCTACAGATAGAATTTCAAAAATTAAGATAAAAACATGGCAAAGGAATTAGGGTTAACTTAAATAGGAACATTTTTCTGGTTCCCATCGACTGAGAGAAGTAGTAATAATGTTGTTAAGATAAGAAGTGGCTGTGATGCTTTAAATATGGCTTTAGCTGTTGGTGAATCAAGGCTTATTGATGTTTATGTTAGAGTTAGGGTGAGTGATGTAAATGTGCTTGATGAAGGTGATGTGAATATGATTAATGTAGAAGTTAAAGGAGCTGATGTAGAAGTAATTGATACAGGAATAAATGATGTTGATGTAGGTAATGCAGAAGCAGAAACAGGAACAAATGATGTTGATGTAGGTGATGCAGAAGCAAGAGTTTATGATAAAGGAATAAGTGCTGCTGATGCATTCGATGCTGCAGCAACTGATGGAGAAGTAACTGATGCAAGAGTTGGTGATGCAGAAGTAGCTAATGTAGAAGATAGTGACTTATATGACTCTAATTATAGTTTTAATAGGGACAAGGATAAAGCAAATGATGACTTGGTATTTGAATAATATGTAGATATAGGCATTAAAAGAGATATGAGGGAAGTAAGTGAGACAATTATTGAAGGGGATAGTTCAAATAAGTCATCTTATGAAGCTTCAGATCAGCTTCTTTCATGTTCAAGAAGTGATGAGGAAGTTTTAAAGGCAAAGAAGTCAAAGTTCCTTGAATTTAATGAAGAGATGGATATGAGAAATCCAACTTTTAAGATAGGAATGAAATTTAGAAGCTTTAGCCAGTTTAAGGAAGTGGTGAGAAATTATGGTATAAAGAATAGGTATGAGATAAATTTCCGACCGAATAGCAAAATATGATGTAAGGCATTCTCTAAAAAAGGTTATCCTTTCTATATATGGGCGTCTTTAATGAATAGTGATAAGTGCACTATTCAAATCAAGGCTGGGAATCTTCAACATGATTTTATTAGGGGCCATAACATAAAGCATATCAATGCTAAGTGGATTAGAGATGTACCTAGAGCAATTTTGAGCTGGCCCTTCATGGAATTTAGATGGTATTATTGAGGCTATTAAGAAGAGTGAACAAGTGCAAATTAGCAAGGTGAAAATATGGTGTGCTAAGTCTATAGCATTGAAAATGATAGATGGTGATGAGGAAGAGCAAATTGGGAGGCTACAAGATTATAGGTTAGAACTTTTAAAGACTCATCCTGGATCTACTATACAATTCAGGTGTAATGAGGGGGTGTTTCAATGCATGTATGTTTGTTTAGCACCATTGAAAGAAGGCTTTAAGGAAGGATGTAGAAGGATAATTTCCATTGATGGATGCTTCTTGAAGGGCTTATACGGGGGCCAGTTGCTTTTGACAGTAGCTATTGATGCAAATGACTGTATTTACCCAGTAGCATGGGCTGTAGTACGCAGAGAAAACAAAGAGAGTTGGGTTTGGTTCTTACAACTTTTAGTTAAGGATTTAGAGATACAAAGCAATCATTAGGCTTTCATGAGTGATAGACAAACGGTACTTGTTAATGTTTAATGCTTATCCATGTTTAATGCTTATATATGTTTAATGTTAATGTATCATGCTTATCTATGTTTAATGATTAATGTTAATGTTAAATGCTTATTGAAACAGGGTTTAATACCTGCTATAGAAATGTTGTTTCCAAATTCAGAACATAGATTTTGTATTAGGCATATTCACTCAAATTTCAAGTAAAAATTTAAAGGAAAAGATCTAAAGGATTAGTTATGGAGTGTGGCCAAAGCTAGTTATATTGCTGGTTTCAATGAGGGAATGGAAAAACTAGATGTCATGAATAAAGAGAGTTATGAGTATCTTAAGAATATTAACCCCAACCATTGGTGTAGGTCCTATTTTAAGGAAGATTTCAAGTATGACATGCTTCTTAATAATCTATGTGAATGCTTTAATAGTTGTATATTAACAGCTAGAATAAAAGGGATTATCAAAATGAATGAGATTATTAGGATGTAAATCATGAAAAGGATTCATAAAAAGAGGGATGTAATGAAGAAGTACAAAACTAGATATTGTTCTAAGATAATGGGAAAGTTGGAGAAAGCCAAGCAAGCTAGTTGGCTCTATAAAGCTGAATGGTCAAGGGTTGATACATATGAGGTGATTGGATGTGATGGACAATTTATAGTCAATAAAGTAAAAGGATCAAGCACTTGTAAAAGGTGGGAGTTAACTGGAATTCCTTGCGTACAATATATTGCTACTATTTATTATGATCACGATGAGTGTGAGAGTTACATAGATCAGTGCTATGAAGTATTTACTTACTTAAAAATTTATAACCATGTCCTAAACCCTACAAATGGAAGACAAATATGGCCTAAGAGTGATTTGGCACTAATGAAACCACCTAAGCCTTTCAGTTCTACCAGAAGGAAGACTGTGACAAGGAGGTTAGAGGTTGATGAGATTTGAGTTACTACAAATGTAAGTAACATCATCCATTTCTGTAATTGACATGATATTATAATTTATACATGTATACATGTGATTTTCTTTATTATTATCCTATGATAGGGGACAGCCATGGACCAAGATCAATTGGACAGTCCGAGAATCCATTCTATCTCTGATATTCAACACACTGAACATCATGTTGGCTATGATTCTACCTCTACTAAGTGCAATAGACAAGTAAGTTATTTATCATGTATTATTTATCATGCTTCTACACATTTTATTTCTTAATTTATTTTGTTTAACATGTGAAATAGGTTGCTAAATCACCAGCAGATGATACCAATATAAAGAAAATGCAAAGCTTGAATGACCTACAAAATATTGTAAAATCACCAACACATGTTGCGCTTAGGTCAAGTCCAAGATTTAGTGTTGCTGCTGCTTTGAAATCTGCTTGAGAATCTACTGTTGGATCTATTTCAACTATTGTTATTGCTTCTTAATCAACTGATGCTACTGCTTCCCAATCAAGTATTTTGACTCAATCAGCTTCCCAAAAAGTTCAGAAAGAAGAAAAGCAAATTGTTAAGAGGAAGAGAAAAGTTTGGGTTCCATATGGTTTTAGCTCTCGGGGAACATGTGAACATGTGCTTGGGTTCATAAGGTTTTGGATATTGATAATGTGGTCCCTGTTTATGACATATGCTTCAATTTCATAAGGTTTTGTATATTGATAATGTGGTCCTTATTTATGATATATGCTTGGGTTCCATAAGGTTTTTGGCTCTCGAGGAACATGTGAACATTTGCTTTTTTCATTGTTCCATAAGGGAATCTGTTGTTAATATTAATATATTATGTCCATTGTGAAGTTGATGTTAATATATTATGTTTCTAATGTCAATATTAATATGTCCATTGTCCATTATAAAGTTGATGCATTAATCATCTTTGCTAATTTTGGAAAAGTAAGAAGAAGCCATACCATAATACACATTTTACTACATCAATGTATTGATGATTAGCAGGGTTTAGACAAAATGACCCAAGTACTATAATACATTTTACTACATCATTTCAAACATTATCCAATTCATTGTTATTCACATTAATAAAGTATACCTAATTCATATACAACATCAACTATATTTCCCTAAAATAAATCCAACACATAACATAATTATCAAAATAATTGCCTTCTTCATTTTGGTTCTAATCAATGCATTGCCATTTCTATCCTCATTTAGTTCATCATTCCTTTGCACACTTCGCAGCAACCTAATAATGACATGCCTTACTCTAAATGGTATTGGAGGATCAAACCATTGAAAGAAATCACAAGCTCCAGACATCTAACATACACAATACAAATTATTAGTTTAACATTCATAATAAAGCACAATCATAGAAAAATAACAATAGACAACCACAATCATAATAAAACATCCAAACTATGTACAATCATAATAAAATAGAACCTTTTGCTTATAAAAAATAATCACAATCTACACATTTACTTATAAACCAATTACAATCTTCTCAGCAATTAGTAAAA
>CANYBF010340897.1:0-45349 GCA_948192965.1 Dalechampia spathulata
ATTAAAAAAATAATACTTATCTTCATGTAAATTTTAAAAAATAATATTTATCTTTGAATTATTAAAATTAAAAGGGAGAGGGGTAGACTTGTATTTTCACTTCCCCCTCTTCCCACTTTTAATATGTATATGATATGATATCATATTTTAACTTTTTTTTTTTTTTGAAAATATCAGATTAGTTATTAATTAAATTTCTTTCATATTTAAATAGTAAAATTACATTTATATCTTTATTTTATTATTTTTCTTTTTTCCTCTTCTTCTGCCTGTTTTTCTCTCGGATCATTCTTTTTCTTATCGTCTTGTCTTCTTCTTCTTCTCTTTATTTTCTTCTTTTAGAGATTTCGAAAGAGGAAGCTAGGATAAATAAGGGCAACCATGTGCTAATTCCAACTATATCCATTATGTGAATGTATAACTTCAGTTTCCATCCAATATGATGTTCCTGCGACATCTGTGAGCATCAGTCTTGATCAAAAGCTGAAGAAGACCAACCTTGCTGTCCGATAATTTACTCGTAAATCGAGGCTGACACGCCAAAATCTGCAAGCTTAACATGACAGTCCGAATTGATAGGAATGTGGCCAGCCTTGATGTCTCCATGCAAGTGGCCCTGGTTGTGAAGGTATGGCAACGCATTAAGGGTTTCTTTGAGAATTACGGCCATGCAGGGCTCTGGTAACCCATCAGAGAAAGAAGAGATTATTGATTGAAGCGAACCCGCTAGAGGCATAACCACCCAAAGATGGCGGCCAATGGTGAAAGGACAATGGGATGATTATGTTTGGGTGTGAAAGAAGAAACATGGTCTTCGTTTTCCGTCTGAGATTGTCAAAATCTGCTCTAGATTGATCAAGATCAATTGATTTGGTGGCAACTACAGTTGAATTATTCATGGGGACACAGATGGCTTTGTAAACAATGGCACTAACGCCAACACCAATCTCGTCAAGGAATTTGTACGAGTTTTTGAGTCTAGTGGGAAGTGAAGCTTTTCTTGGCCCTGAGCCATGAATACTGAAATATGGATCAGGATGATAATAAATAAAAACAATCAAACTCAGTCATCTGTCAGTGGTCATATGGCTCCTTAATTCCCACGTACCATCATCCACCTTACAATCAAGTACTGTCGCAACCGCCCCATAATGTATGCATGCCGACAACATCCATCAATATGATCCACTGCATATATTGGGTACATATGGACCCTTTTCATCGGTCAATGCCTTCAGACAGCAAGAGCTTGGTCTCTTCCTTTTCTTTCATTCAATCCGAATATATAAACATATATATTAGCAGTCCTTATAAATAAAACATATCTAATAGATGAACTTCACAATCAGCCAGTCACAAATTAAACAACCAAATTCAGAAAAAAGGGGGCCAAACTCTCAAAGTAAGCATGATTTGTGTTGGAAAGATGGGGTCCATGGATAGTACTCAGACCAAATTAAGGGTTAAAACAAAAGGCAAGAAGAGAGAAAAAGGATGAAGGAATGCCAATGAAAATGGGTCCATTTTAACAAAGACAATAATAAAGAAGCAAAGCTTATATAGACAAATCATATATACTAATTAATCCACAAGCGGGATCGTTAGGTGTTATTATGTAACAAATCAACGTCTATAGCTTTTCTCTCGTGGGCCCCTTTTTAATTTTTTAAAAATTATTTAAGATAATTTTATATTTTATATTTTTTAATATTATCTGATGTTTTTGAAAGTAATAATTTTTTTTCGCAAAAATAACAAATTTTTATAAATATTTTTAAAAATAAAGGATTTTTTTCATTTCTATATCTTTTAAAATGTTAATTTTATAAACTTTTTTCAGAAAAATTCATTATTTTTAAAAATTCTGATATTTTTATAAAATTCATCTTAATTAATTAATTAATTAATATGCACAAAATCTGGATTAATTATCCTGATGCGCTATCTATTTTATGTCGTAAATCTTCTTTGCCAATGCTTTGAAGTGGCTTTGCTTCGACAGCTGGCAGTTGTAGGCCCTGACATATTTTTCCCTTTACGGTCAAACCATCTTCCCTCCATTTATCCAAATAATTTTTTTATATAAATAATTTTATTTATAATTTTTATATTTTGATTTATAATAATCAAATGACGCCCCCCTTTTAATTATTCTCATATAACATTATTCACTGCCACAAGTGATAACCATTGTCATCTCCCATATGATTCAATTTTATAATCATGATTAATAAATATTAATTTATTTTAATATTTAATTTTATCATTCAAATATTATATTCCTTATAATTTATAATCGATTAGATTTATATGATGAATTATCAAATAAATATCTGTCAAATCTTGGACCTAAACATAACAGCAAAGATGTTTTGGATGTAAATTATGAAATAATAATTTAATAAAAATTTTTACAAAGGACGAAGAAAGTGGCGGGAGAGGAGGCGGTGGGCGCCGCTGCGACTCAGGCACACGTTAAGGCTTTTGAAAATTAATTAATTAATTATTTGTTTGTTTGATAATTAGTTTAAATTTAATATTGTATATATATAATATAATATAAATAATAATTTCCCAAGAGTCATAGCTCATCATTGCCCTTTAGCAAATTTCCCTCCATGGCATTTCCGTAATTCTCTGCTATCATTAGAGAAGGATGTTTAAGAAAGCTGTTTTATATTTTAAAATCATTTTTTAAATATTTTTTATTTTATTGATATATTTATATATAAGTTTATAAGATTTGTTTCTATGGAAAAACATTATTTTAGGTGGAAAATTTTAAAATTTAAAATTTAAAAAATTACCTGAAAAATCATTTTGATATTATATGAAAAAACTTTTATTTAAACTTACATATACAAAATTATTTATCAATAAATTGATATATGAATTTATTTTATTTTAAATTTAATTTTTAAAATTCTTTACAGAATATCTTAAATAATTTTTATAGATTTTATTAATTCAATAAATAATATATAAATTAAAAATTTTTACAGGTAAAATCAATTCTTAATTCTTAATCTCATAATAAATCTATATAAATTTGCTAAAATTTGAATTATACGTGATTTCTTAAATATTAAAAAGAAAAATTAAACGAATTTAATAGAAATATAGTTGAAATCGTGAATAGATAATAAAATAAAAATATACCTTAACTTATTTTATGGTGTGATTTTTTCCAAAGATCTGACTGACTGACTTGAATTGTCAACAATTTCAAAAGGTTCGATTTTAATTTGACCATTTGACTTTTTTTTCTTAAAAGAAAAATGGAATTGGATAAAACTAAAATATCGCGAGAAATTACACTGCGTATGAGTTACTTGGTGTTACAGGAAAAGTTACGAAAGACAATATAATAAAAGTGGCCTACTTCCTCTTCCTCTTCTTCCTCTTTACAGTTCCCTCATCGCCGAGAATTGCGGGCGTCCGGTTGCCTTTTCTGCGGTACTTCCTATTTTAACTCTGAATCGAAGTCTCTAAAGTTATTACCTGATTCAGTTTTTTCGAGGCCAGAAACCGTAGTCAGTTAGTCAGTACTTTGTTACTGATTTATCTTTTTTTTTTTTTAATTTGCTCCTTTTGAGGTAATTTAGTGATTTCATGTTGTTTTGGATAATTTTTTAGGTAATCTGTTCTGAATTTCCGTTTTAGTTTGGTTTCTGAGAAAATGTAGAAGGGAATTTTGGTTTCGTTTGGGAGTTTCAAGTTGTTCAAGTATATGTCTGTGTGAATTTTGATCTGGTGCTTTTATTTTCAAGTATTCTGTTTCTTCTTTCCCGTTTCTTCCCTTTCTGTTTGATTGACAGAAAATGCTGGAAATATCTCAGAAAGTTATGTCATTGCTTTTCACATTTTTATTGCGCTGTTAATAGTCTCTATTTGGTTTATGGAATAATGCAGGAAGTATTAAGAAATTTCACTTTGATGGGTTGATGTGTATTATGTTGAGACTAAATCTAGGTTCTCTTTATGGATTGATTATTGATTTGTAATTACTCGGTTAACTTGTTTGGGTTATGATCTCCTGTTAAGTGAAAATAGAAAGCTAGGTAAACCTTTTGCTACATACACTTCAAATCACTGAGCAAGTTTAAGTTAATATTGCTGAACTAAATGTTTCCAAGTTGCTCCATTTTATCTGGTGTACTGGATTCAGTATGTTAGAGTAAATCAAAATTCATGGAGATGTGCAACAAACACTGATTTTCTTTTGCTTTGGAGTAGAGGAGGACGGTTGGTATAAAGGTATGCCAATGGTTGATGTTGAACTGAATTGCATTTGATCGAATTTTTGGCGAAGACTGAATATTTGAAAATTAAGATCCTATCTGTTTGAAACAGAGTCATGTATGCATTAAATGATGAAGGCAACTATACCTAACATCACAATTTTTGCCTCCTTTTTTTGTTTGCTTATCATGTGTTTTAATGTTTGTTATAGTTCATTGATAATGCAATGATGAAAAATTTTAAGCTAATTAATGTCAGTTGTCTCTCTTCAATATACAGGAAATCTGCAAGTCTTCAGTAAGCATCACAGCCTGTGGATCTTCTTTATTGGATCTTTGAAAAGAATTTCATAAGTTGAACCTTTTAACTCTTTAGGGATTGGTGAAATCAAATGTAAATTTAAAAGTATAGGTTTAAACATTGTCTTCTTTTATTTTCTATCTTTTTGCTCTTGAAGAAGAAAAGAAAGCTAGCTGTTAAAGCCCATGGAATCTGCTAGGTGCTGGTTTAACAAATTGAAATCAAAAGATAAGTTAAAATCTGCAAAAAAGAAGGAAACTGGCAGCGACAGGAAGGATGGATTGAGAGCGCCCACAAGTGAAGAAGCACCATCAAATGTGACCAAGCAGAAGGTTGCTGCTGCAAAGCAGTATATTGAAAACCATTACAAAAAGCAGATGAAGGACCTCCAAGAGAGGAAAGAGCGGTATGGTTAATGCTCTTTCTCAGAGCTATCGTGTTTTCTTAAATCTAGTAACTTGGTCAAGTTCTTATTTCCATCTTTGAACCTCTTTATTTCAAACTTGGTACTGGATGGAAGACGTATCTGCTAAGATTATTGCAACTTTGCAAGTTGTCCATCCTGTCTGCTAGATTAATGCTCTTTCTCAGAGCTATTGTGTTTTCTTAAATCTAGTAACTTGGTCAAGTTCTTATTTCCATCTTTGAACTTATTATTTCAAACTTGGCACTGGATGGAAGATGTATCAGCTAGATTATTGCCACTTTGCAAGTTGTCCATCCTGTCTGCTCAATTGAAACACAACTACATAGTTTTCCTTCATGAGCGACTAGTACACTTTCTTCACAGTCCTTACTCATAAATGTAATATGTCAAGGTTATTGGTCTTTGAAGTAATGTAAGAAAGTTCCCATTGGCATTAGGTATTTGTCATTTATAACCAGGTTCATTAAGGATTATCGTGGCATTACATGACTGCTTGGATGATGAGAAAATCCCTCTAACTAGCTTATCAGCCTAGGCTGAGTTAGTATGGTGCCAAGCAGTTGGAACACTAGGTTAAAGGGTCAAATGTTTCTATTGTTAGAATGTGGCCAAATGTACAGCAAGGGCAGAGGCTTGCGATGTCTGGGCATTCAAAATTATTAAATTTTTTTTTTTCCTTATGAAATCTTCTTCCTTATGCTATGTTGAGGTAATATTGATTACATGCGGCTTATGACTTATTCCAGACGTAATATACTTGAGAAGAAGTTAGCTGATGCTGAAGTCTCTGAGGAAGAGCAGAATAACCTACTTAAGCATTTGGAGAAGAAGGAAACAGAATACATGCGTCTTCAAAGACATAAAATGGGTGCTGATGATTTTGAGCCCTTGACAATGATAGGAAAGGGTGCATTTGGGGAGGTAATTATATATTTTCCTTGTATATGTACCATATAATTGTTGTTAATAACTTTATGTACTCTGTTTATTTGGCTGGACACCATATCTAAACTAATGAGCTTAATACTCTCATGAGTCTTGTCTTCTGCCCGTGACTTCCTTTTACATGTGAGTTGGAAGATAAATGGCATTTTTTTTGAACTGATGTTTGGAGTATGATTTGCTAGGCTGATGTCAGATTGGCTTGATACCTTACCGATTGATGATTATTGTAATCCTATTTGCGTTATGCGATTTTTTTTTTTTAATTTTATGTTTGGCATCAACTGGTCATGTTTCAACTTGATCAACTTATCATGTTTCCTTCTCTGACTTGTCTCCCTTTGTGAGGTTTCAGGTCAGAGTCTGTAGGGAGAAGTCAACTGGTCATGTATATGCAGTGAAAAAACTTAAGAAATCGGAGATGCTTCGCAGAGGCCAGGTAGATGTTTTTTTTAGCCTCAGAAATTTCTGTTCAGGATTTTGTTTATTGTTATGCTTATTGCTAGTGTTGATCTGAAATGTTCAGGTTGAACATGTGAAAGCAGAAAGGAATCTACTTGCAGAGGTTGATAGCAATTGCATTGTAAAACTGTACTGTTCCTTCCAAGATGAAGAGTACCTATACCTCATTATGGAGTATCTACCTGGTGGAGATATGATGACTTTACTAATGCGCAAGGACACACTAACTGAAGATGAGGCAAGGTTTTATGTTGGAGAAACTGTTCTGGCTATTGAGTCTATCCACAAACATAATTATATTCATAGGTATTTTGTTATGTTTGAGTTGAAGCAGCGACATACTTCTATATCATATCCTTTGTTTTCCTTCATGTGGCCTAACCAATTTCTTTGCTATTATGTTACAGAGATATCAAGCCTGATAACTTGTTGCTTGATAGATATGGTCACATGAAATTATCGGATTTTGGATTATGCAAACCATTAGATTGCAGTAATCTTCAAGAGAAGGATTTTTCTGTGGTAAACAACCTTAGTGGAGCTCTTCAAAGTGATGGACGCCCAGCAGCACCAAAGCGCACACAACAGGAGCAACTGCAGCATTGGCAGAGAAATAGGAGGATGCTGGTAAATTTTCTCCTACTTTTACTGAATAGCTGTTTTTCCTGTGGTGATAAAAAGATGCATGCAATTCTTCTGCTTGTATTCTTCTTTTTATTTTTTATTGGGAAAACTAAAAGCCGTTTTTAGGAGTTGGAAGTGGAGACTTCGGCAGTCCTTAAATCATATAATAGTGGTAGAAAACATTTCTTTTTAATGTATAAAAGAACTTCAATTTAAATAGAAGGGTTGAAGAAAGGGGACTGTAATGTGTATTGTATCAAACTTAAGTTATTTTTTATAACTAATATTTTCTTGTAATTTGCAACTTAAACTATAGCTGAGAGCCAATTTTCATTCATAGATTTTATTTTGGAAGCTTAAATTGATTGTCTTAGCATTTGTAGGATGGCAATATTTGTCCTTTCTTCGATTTAGATCATCCATGGGTGATATATGTGGTTACAGGCATATTCTACTGTTGGAACGCCAGACTATATTGCCCCTGAGGTTTTGCTGAAGAAAGGATATGGAATGGAATGCGATTGGTTTGTAGACTTGATGTTTCTCTCTTTCTGATTTGTCTTTTATCTTTCCTCTATTTTATAATGGTAATTTGTCAATTTCTCCAGGTGGTCTCTCGGAGCAATTATGTATGAGATGCTTGTCGGATACCCACCCTTTTACTCAGATGAGCCTATGTCAACTTGTAGAAAGGTAGTCTTGGGAATAAGTTGCTTTTTAACTTATTATTGTTCAATCATGGAAAAGAAAAAAGAAGGTGCTTGCTTCTTTTATAACATTTAATATAGACAAATTTATCCTGTTGCCATGCTTATTTTCTCTCTTTTTTTACTTGAATTTGACTTCCACTGATGCAAAACTTTGATGCTTCTAGTTTGAATTTTTTTACTTGTTGATGTTCTCAAACTTTAATCTCTTTTATGTGAATGTAATTGACCTTTCTGTCATCATATTAAGTGTAGTTGCTCTCTGTGTCTTTTTCATAACTGGTTGTTCATTTCTTTTATGCGAGATCATAAGTTATTGAAAGCTATCATACTTCTCTTATGCAGATAGTTAACTGGAGAACTCATTTAAAATTTCCAGAAGAAGCAAAGTTGTCTCCAGAAGCTAAAGACCTTATAAGTAGACTTTTATGTAATGTTGACCAGAGGCTTGGAACTAAAGGCACAGATGAAATAAAGGTCTCTACTTTGAACCATTTAGTTTACTGTTAAATGGAACTGAAACTGTTGTTTTCACTTGTTTACTCTGTTATGTTCAGGCTCACCCTTGGTTTGAAGGTATTGAATGGGACAAATTATATCAAATGAAAGCTGCATTTATCCCTGAGGTTAATGATGAGTTGGACACTCAAAACTTTGAGAAATTTGAAGAGGTAGATTGAGTTTTCTTATATGAGCTTGTTACTACCAGCATTTTGTCGCTTGCCTTACTATTTGTCAATAATACGTTCTGTAGGCTGACAATGAAATTCAGACTTCAGCAAAAGCTGGTCCTTGGAGGAAGGTTAGCACTTGTAGATCTAGTTTGTGCATGCTAATGCTAAGGAGTTACTGTTGTATTTTTCTTGTTAAAATTTTGAATGATGATTTTTTATTTAGGGATGCACATTTATGGTCTCATTGGATAGTGATCTCATTTGCAAATTGCAATATAGGAATTTCAATTGATATGTAACTTATGTTTGTCAATTGAACATATTTCATGTCTCAATTTTTTTGATCCTATCTTTTTCTAAGGAAAGTGGGCACTTGGGAATGCATCTTTTTATATGCAACACAAACTCTTTTAGTTGTCAGGCTGACTTATGAATTGGATTGAATCGAGAAGATATTTGCTTTTTAATTTGAAGTTAATGCCCAATTACTTTGCCTCTCGTTTCTAGATGCTGATTAATTGTTGCTATGTTGTTGTCTATGCAGATGCTCTCTTCTAAGGATGTTAACTTTGTGGGTTATACATACAAGAATTTTGAGATTGTAAATGATAATCAGCTGCCGGGGATTGGTACTTATTTCTTCCACTTTCAAACATATGCATTTAGACATACTTTTGTAAGTTGAATTCTATGTTGCAGAATGTTTTATGCCTCTGCATTTTATTGAAAGGGAATAAAGTGTGGATTTGATTTTTTCTTTTTTATATATACAATTTGTCCCTATCATGTAGTTGAAGAAGAAAAGACTATCGATGTTTGAACCTGGTTGTCTTTTATTTCCAAATAGCTTTAGGTCAATTGAACTTATTTGTTCTATGTAGCGTGCTATGTTGGAAGCAGATCAGTAGTCGGGGTGAATCTATTCTGTTTAGACTTGTAATGTTTGTATTGTTGTCTGGCCCTATCAAATATTTTTTCAAGTTATCTAAATTTTGTCAATGTTGTATAATTTTTAGTTCATCATTAATATGAAAAATTTAATAAATAACTTTGTGTTGTCATAATTTGTCTAATGCAAGTTTTTATTCTCTCTCTAATTAGAATGACCATTGATTTATTCATATCTTTTGTAGTGTTATATTTGTAAGCAACAGCAGATTAATTATACTCCAGTTGCTCAGGCTTTCAGGCAATTCTGTCATGTGTTTCTGACTGTATTTTTTTTGTTCATTACACTACACAGCTGAAATAAAGAAGAAGGTTACCAAGCCTAAGAGGCCCTCCATCAAATCCCTTTTTGGTAAATTAGCTTTTAGTCCATTTCTTTAAATGTATTGGTCTTACTTTATTTTCTCAGCCATCATTTTGCACGTATTTGGTTAGAGAATGGTCTCATTTGGAAGTTAGTAATGAGCTGAGGTTCAAAATTGAGAGACCACAAAGATGCATATCCTGATAACAGTAGTGGCCTCACAGCTTTCTGAGAACTGTGTATCTTTTTGGGGTATCTCAATTCATTATTTGTCTACGGGTGTGTGGAACTTTTGCTGTTGTAGCATGGATAATAATTGAAGTAATCTGGATATTGAATTCATAGGATAAAAATATGTATATCCCTTGGTATGAGATGTTTTGAAGCTGCCAGTTGTAAGGAATTTCTGATGTTATAAATCATCAATTAGTTGATGTTGGAGAATGTTGCTACAATTAGGATACAGAAGGAGAAAATTTTTGGTTCATTTTTAGCTTTCAGTGGTCTAGCAATTATATCTTTCTCTGAAAAATGTATTTCATATGTTGCAGAAGATGAGTCAGCTACTGATAAACCTGTGCAAGGGAGCTTTCTGGGTCTATTGCCCCCAAGTATAGAAGAAGGTTCTGAACAGCCTACTAGATCAAAATGAGTAGGACTAGTCTCTTAGTGTCATCAGATTGACGCTCACTGTTGTTCAACAAATTTCACTGAAGAGGCTATTGGTTCACTGACATGTTCTGGAATGAAAGTTCAAGGGGCAAAGGCTCCAGGAATGAGTGGTTTGAGATGCTAATTGCTTGTTGGCTTAGTTTAACCCTTCATTGTAAAAGATCTCATGGTAAATATTCTTTTGAAAATTGTTTTGTATTGTTTTCTCCCTGTGTCAAGCTGTGAGAAATTGATTGCGGAACTCTTTTTGCACATTATCTTCTTGTAATTATTAATTTTTTGGTGTTGGGTTGATTACAGGTGTACCATTTGTACATGTAATTATCAAGTTTTAGAACCTTTTCCCCCTCTTTTTGGAGACTACAATTACCATTTGATTCAGTTGTGTTAATGAAAGCTTTGGATTAAGCCATCTGCAGTGCTGTATTTATTTGTGTTTTGGTTCTTGAAAAAGTTTCCGGCAAACTAACCAAGTTAACCTCCGCAGTGAGATGTAAAATGCATCTGCAATTCACAAATAAAATGGTGGGGAGTGCTATTTATTATGGCCATCTTATATCACTAGTTCTTTTTTTAAGTTGTATGGAAATGGGTTGTGCACGTATTGATTGGAGTACAGCAAGTGAAAACTAACTAATGGTATTTGTTGAATTGTCATTTATATAATTTCCACACAGATTAGTTACCTTTCTGACTGGTTCAGCTTTTTTTAGCTTGTTTGATTTCATTGCTTCTTCAGATATGCAGCGAAGGTGAGTATCTATCACCAATTCATTTATTATCACTAATATTATCATTAAAATTTCTGTATTTTAATAACTTTTCGAACTAAAGTCTAAAAGATATCCAAACGCTTAGAATGCTTATACAGACCAATTAAGCAATTTTGTAGGCAATAGCTTGAGCATTTTGGAGCCAAGTATGTTGGGACTATGCTGAGTTGAATAGATTGTGATTGGCCCTAAGTAGCCTCTACGCTTTTGTTATTTATTCTTTAATTTTAACATTATTTGAATTTGTCAATGCTTACAGTTTGCTTTGATTGTTCAGAGAGTTATCTTACTGTTGCTAAACAGACACAATGTGGATGAGAACGATAATTCTATGCAGGTATGAATTTTTTTATATTTTAGTTTCTTTTCAAACTTGTATTTTGATAAATAATGTTGGTTATTGCGTGAAAAGATGGAAATCTGTTTGGTTTGGTCTTGAGGTTCTGATAGGAATTAGGAGTTAACAAAAAATGGTTGGAGATTGAAAGAGGTTAAGAAAGATCCTGAGTTAATTTGTAGTGATTGATATATCACCTTTTTGAGTTAGTAAACTTTATTAATCAATCTTATCATTGCCATTGAGTTTCAAATATTGATAGTGCAAAAAAGGTTCAATATGATGCTTTCTACTGATTGCAGAATTCTTAGAGTAGCATGCATGAATAGGATAATGGTTACAGAGATTGGAAATGCAAGCTTGAAGTCTGATTCATCCACTCTATTAAGTGTTCTTCCTATCTTTGCAGGATTATGGATGTTAAGTAGGGAAAGAGATGAATGCATATGCTGCGTAAGACATGCTCTCTGTGGAAATGAATATATTCATGGTGGCTTAACTGGCATGTATGCACCGTGTACTCTAGTGGTGATTCACACATGTGTTCATGTTGATACCTAGAATTAGAAGGGATGGCATTTCTTGCAACACTATTGTTGCAGGATGTGTGTAGACTGTTTGCTTGAGTTGATGAAGGATTAGATGCATTTTCAGAAGTACTAGAGTTAAACTTCGGCCTGTTTCATTTTCTGCCATCTTTCAAGCTTGTGCTAGTTTGACAATGTTTAATTTGAGACAACAGTTTCATGGGTAAATGGTAAGTGGTGATTTCATGCAATGTATTTATTCTAGTTCACTTGTTGACGTGCATGGCGATTGTGGGAATGTTAAAGTAGCTAGATTGATCTTTTTGATGAAATGTAGCAACATGACATGGTGTCCAGAAAGCCATAATCATTAGATATGCTTTACAAGATCATGTCTGTCATGCCTTTCCTCAATTTGTGCAGATGGAGATGAGGAGAGTGACACCATATTTGGTTTGACCGCTGTATTAACAGCTTGTAGACTGCAGTCATGCTGGTTTGACAGATGAAGCTCAAATATTTTCCGGATTGCACTAATTGTGGGATGCTATACCGAAATGGCAGAACTTGGTGAGGTTGGTAGGCTAAATGGATTGAGCTTATAAGTTGATAACCTAGCATGGACATAGCTCTGAACGGAGCTATAAGTTAATCCCTAGCATGGATAGAACCTATAACTGGTGCTTGGTCAACATAGTTTGCTGCATGTAGAGACCACAAATTAGGAAAGTTGGATGAAATGCTTGAAGATACTTGAGGTTGATTTGGAGAATCTGGGAGCGCCATGCTCACTTGTTGAAGATAGATGCAGCTACTTGGAGATGGAAAGATGTCTTGAGATTGCGGACCTTTTTTTGGGATGAGGGCATAAAGAAAAGTCTTGCTTGCAGCTGGTTTGAAGTTAAAATTTAAGATGCATGCATGATCACTGCAGGGGATTTCATGTGGAGGTTGCTGGTGATGGGAAAATTCTCTGCCATCATGACCACTCCAGTCAGGAAACTTTTGGAGGATGACTTGGTGCTTGTGCAGACTTGCCATGCCGATGCAACGGCAGAGGTGTTCTTTCTATATAAAATTCTAGAAGAGAAATGGTACCGGAGGCAAAATGGTCGTATTACCTTTTCAACAGTGGCAGGATGGAGGAATGTTTTCTTAATTTATTTCATAGTAGCAGTGCAGAAAATTTTCCTTCAACCGCAGGCAATTCGAGGGCAAGGCATTGCTGGACAATAACAGGTATGAAAGTTAATAAGAAAACTGTCTTTCAAGAGCTCAGTCATGCTTCTGAAGAGCTTTAAGTATTTTTCACTTGGACAAATTTATATTTTACAGTCCTTAATGAAAATATTATCGTAGGTAGTTATCAGAGGAATTTGAGCTTAGTTTAGTTAAAGTTTTTCATACTAAATCATTTGTAAACTTTGGTAATTGTTGAAATGATCTCTCTCTCTCTCTCTCTCTCTCTCTCTCTCTCTCTATCTGTCTATTTATGTATCTAGGTATGTTGCTTTTCTGTTGTTGGTGTTGATGTATCTTTTTTGGTTGAGGAGTTTAAGAGATGTGCCTGTTTCTGATTGATGTTCAGATGATTCTATGATTTCTTACAACTTTTTTTATCCATTATTATAGAGCAAATCTTAGTTTCTTTTTCTTGCAAAGTTTCTTTTTCTTGCAAGTTGCAATGAATTCTCAACCCATGATGGAAAGATCCACCTTTTCGCATGTCCTGATTGCTTGTATTTTACAGATAAGGGAAATCTACTAAAAGCAAATACCCTCATTACTTTCTTTTTTAAGCAGGAATGATAGACGTGATATTTGCTGATCTGTCTGTTCTGAAAAAGACTCTGCATATATGATTGGGAAGCGCATTTCACAAATATCTTACTTAAATTATAAGGCAGAATGCTAACCACAAGATTTAGATGCAATTTATCTAGCACTTCTGATTCTTAGGTGAGACACACTTGGGCTTTCTGGTGTGATTGGATGCTAATAAATGCAATGCACACTGTATTATTGGGGAATCTTATCGATTAGAATTGGTTTAGCCATGCATGCCTGAAAATGCCATGTGAGTTTAGATAGACATCCTATATCTTGTAAGATCATATTGTAAACTAATCAATGCCATCTATTATGATTGCATTCGTTGGTGGATAATCATTATTGATCATCATCAATAATATGCATTATAGATGCAGTCTATGCAAGAATTTTCTGGGATGCTGTGATTTTGCCAAATCACCTTGCCACAAGAAGTTGGCTAAGTTGATTTTGGTTGCCCTTTTTGAACAGGACGAGTGGACTGCTCAGAAGAAAATATGGGGAAGGTGAGGTGAAAACCCAAGCTAAATCTGGCCCAAAATTACAGCCTTTGTTGAACCACACACCACACACGGAAAAAAGGGGAAAGCTACTGTCTAAAAGTTGGACCACATGGAGAGCATCACCTTAAATTAATTATTCAATTAACCATCTAATCTAACATAATCTATCCATCTATCTATATATAAAAATATATATATATGTCAATTCAGTTACCAACTATTAATTTGTTTTGTAATGTAATGAAAGCAACACTGCATGTTTTTACTACTCATATGCCCCTAAAAATAATTACCCACTTGACAAATTTAAAAGTGGTTTTGGTTTTTACTGGGGAACCTCATCATCATACGCTTTTACTCTTTTTTCCTATATATATATATATAAGCTTATTTAACATGCCTGGCTTACACCATTGCTCAATAATATATACCTTTACATCATTAAATTAATTTATTAAAATAATAATTTAAAATTATAAAAAAATCACTTCCTTATTATTTGTCAGGTAAAACTGCAATTTTAAAACAATTTCCCAGTTGAGTGTTTACAAGAAAAAGGAAACAAGTATCAATCTCCCATTTTTCTATTCTCTTTTACTGTGAACCAAACAGTGAAAGTTCCTCTTGCTCTTCCATTCTGCAAAAAAAAAAAATAACCAGTTTTCAGGTACTTTTCCTTTTCCTTCTACTCCATCAAAAACATTTTTTTATTAAATTATTTACATTCGTTAACTTTTTTAAAAAATAAATTTTAATTCATTTATTTATTATTTACAGATAAAAAATGAAAAATATAAAAAATTAAAAGTAAAAGTAAAAGGGAACATTTCATCAAACCCAAAGAAATATAGGTCAGAAAAGGAAAGAAGAAAAATTAAGCAAAAGAATTAAAAAAAAGACGGCGTTTTTTTTTTTTTTTCAATTTCTTTCAAGAAAAGAAAACCAGTACACAAGAAGTGTGTGTGTATATATATACATATAGTACCTGTGTATATATTTACCCAAATACCACTACCAACAATTCAAGAATTATTTTTGTTAAAAGATGTTTTATCCATATTATAAATAATCAATCAAAAAGCCATCTCCTTTCATCAGTTGGATTCAACTCAATCATCATATTATTTTCTTTTTCATTCATCCATCTCTATACTTTTGTCTTTATAGTTTGTTTCTTTTTCTTTTTCTTTTTCCTTTTCAAGAGTTTGGAAAATTTTTCCCAGAAAAACTAAAAACCTATCATATCCAATTCTTGTCATCAAACGAACCTTAACCCACTTGTTTGTTTTCAAGAAAATGCAATCTGACTGTTCCTAAACGCTTATTTCCATTCATCGGTTAATGGGTATTGCCAAGTTTCTTTTTTTTTAACCTCTTGGTTGTAGTGCTTGGTTATTGGAACTTCTTGGCAACTGGTTAGTTTGATTGTTTGGTGACATGTTTAGCATTGCTGGATCTGAGAGTTGCTTTCTTCTTTGATGATTGGGTCACTGGAGTTGGTGAATTTGCTTAACTAGTTAGTGCTTAACTAGTTAGTTTCGCTTCAAGGGTTTAGCTCGGTGGTGTGTTGTTACAGTGCTTTTGATCGGGAATGTCAATCATGGATGTTGTTAATGGAGGCAAGTTTAAGTTGGGAAGAAAGATCGGTAGTGGATCCTTTGGTGAACTTTATTTGGGTATGTGTTTAGTAGCATTAGTCTGTTTTGATTGTTAATTCTCTCTCTCTCTTTTATTTTCTGGTTTTCTGAAATTCAGTGTTCCATTTTCTTGATTTTTTTTTTTAAATTCGTTTTAGGTATCAATGCACAGAGTGGAGAGGAAGTGGCTGTCAAGTTGGTGAGCTGTTTTGATTTCTTGCTTTTCTTTGGAGGTTCTTTTGATTTAGTTCTTTTATGTAGCTGCACTTGTATATGATCAGAAGCCATTTGGTTTCCCTTCCTCTGTCATTTTTTTTAGTTCTGGTATTTTGGAATATATCAAATTAATCATTAGTTTATAAATTTGTTCTATTTTAGTTTCTTTTGCAGTTACTTGTTTTATGCTTGAAATCCTGTAATCCTTTTCAAATTGCTAATATTATAGAAGATATGCCCCTGCACGATATTTAGATAACTTTTGTTGTGCTTTTCTTCCACGAGGAATCCTAAAGGAATGATGATTAATTTCTCTGGATTTGGTTGGCAATGTTTGAAAATGTTGGTTGTTTAGGTGATGCATAATCTTATTTCATCAATGTTTCAAGACATTTCTGATGCTGCTTAGGCTGGATCATAATGTAGATGATGATGATGAATATATTAGTTAAACTTCCTGTCACTACGAGATTGAATTGTGAGATTGTTTTTATGGGATTAATTATATATGAAACTTGTATTTTTTACATCATTTTTCCAGTGATATGCATTGTTATGGTTTTCCTCAGGAATCAGCAAAAACAAAGCACCCTCAGCTTCACTATGAGTCAAAACTTTATGTGCTTCTTCAAGGAGGAAGTAAGTTTTTTCCTCTCAGAGTGGTTAGCTGGTTTGTATATCAAGGCAATGTGTGTGGATGCATGTGCCTTGTGAGCCCTCATCAGTTGAGTTATTTTTCTTTCTGATCTATTATATATCGTCTTCATGAAGCGGGAATTCCCCATCTGAAATGGTTTGGAGTTGAGGGTGATTACAATGTCATGGTTATTGACCTTCTTGGACCAAGCCTTGAAGACTTGTTTAATTATTGCAATCGGAGGTTCTCCTTGAAAACAGTTTTGATGCTTGCAGATCAATTGGTAAGTATTTGGCTGTTGAAGAAATAATTGCTAGTAAAGTATTTGACATACTTATTCTTGTTCTACAAATTTTTGTGTAGATAAATAGAGTTGAGTTTATGCACTCACGGGGTTTCCTTCATCGTGATATAAAGCCTGACAACTTCTTAATGGGCTTAGGGCGCAAAGCGAATCAGGTTAGTGTTGTGCTTTTGACAATTGACATGAAGAAAATCTTCTTCTTGTTGTGGAATTTCATTTTAGTATTACACAACAACTGCTTACATGTGTTATTATATTGGTGACATTGCCAACCTTTTCCTTGGATCCTATTAAATCATTCTTTCTTAGAGCATCTTAATACTTATAATCAGTAAAACTATCATCACTGATGTTCAAACTACTTTTGGGAATGAGATATGGAAATTAAGAAACAATGTGGCATGACACGTGGGGAAATTTGTCATCAAATATGATTTTGAGCCAGCTAGGTTAACAAGAATTAGGAGTAAAGTATGGAGAGTTGAGTGTATGATTGATGATAAGAATGTGATTTATAGTGATTAAAATTGTTAATTTGGTGTACTGATGGCTCTTCCTTTGAATTGTTGATTATGATTTACATCAGTATCATCATTTACATCCTTTGAAAATTGACATCACTCATTCAGGATTTTGTCCTGTACTTCGTTGAGAAAAAACCTTGTGCTATGATGCTTAGACAGTTTTTCCTCATCATTTAGTCTGTCTTTCCAATTTAATCACAGGTTTACATCATTGATTATGGCCTTGCAAAAAAGTACAAGGATCTTCAAACGCATAAGCATATACCATATAGGTAACAAGTGTCCTATTTCATGTTTTTTATTGCATATTTACTGTTACCATGTGGAACTTAGTCTCTTTTTTTCTCTTTTTTGTTGCTAGCAGTTCTCTTATGGCCTTTTCTAGTTCTATTCAAGTGTTGTCCCTCTTGGCTTTTGCTGTTCCCTCGTGTATATTTATGTTTGCGATCTAGCTTCATGGGCCAATTAAAGTTTATGAGGTGTTTGCTGTCATCTATCCCTATTCTTATTCAGTATAATGGGGCCTTGAGAAGTTTCTGGAGTGCATTGTGGTTAGTTCAGTTAGTGTCTTAAGGATTTCCAGAGATTAAATTGTTATTCTCAAAAGTAGTATCTCGTAAGTTGGAATAGTCATTACTTGTTCTTGATGATGATGATTTTCCATTTAAACAGTTGGTGGTCATGGAACAGACTGTAGATTTCAGCATTTTGGGACTGTCTTTATTGCCTTAATAACTTTTCAGCTTCTTGTAATTCATACATGACTCTCCTTTCCGCTCAAGCTTGTGAATGTCATCATTATTTTGTATTAAGCTTGTAATGACATTGTTGTTTCATCCCTCAATAATGTCAAATAGTGCAAGAAATATTAATCGAAACTTGTGAACTTGATTCATTACTAGGATAAAAGCAGATGAATTGATTTTCAGAGTTCTTATTGGTGGGATATGGTGTCTCTTGCAGGGAGAATAAAAATCTGACAGGCACAGCTCGTTACGCTAGTGTTAATACGCATCTTGGAGTTGGTGAGTGCCTTAGTTTAGCTCCTAGTTGAAGATGGGTGCAAAATGTTGTTACCACAAGATCAAATTTGATGTGATATTAATATTTTGATATAAATATTCTACTTCCAGAGCAAAGCAGGAGGGATGATCTGGAATCTCTTGGTTATGTGCTTATGTATTTTCTGAGAGGAAGGTTGGAGCCTCGCTGATTATTTTCAAGTCAATAAATTTTAATACTTTAGTTTCTTTCTCTCTCTTTTTCTTTTTGGATTGGCTTTCTCCTTAGAGGTAAAAGAAATATTTTCTGAGTGGGCTTTTCTGTTTCAGCCTTCCCTGGCAAGGATTGAAAGCAGGTACCAAAAAGCAGAAATATGACAAGATCAGTGAAAAGAAGATGCTTACTCCCATAGAGGTTTTCATCATCTGCTTCTGCTCAAACCCTCAAAATGTTTATAATTTTATAATCATATGTCATAAAATGAGATGCATAGTTACCTGCTAGCTTTCCAAATTAATGCTCATCATGTTTCACACCGTTTATGTATAAGATTTAATTGGTTGTTTGGCAGTTTCTCTGCAAAAATTATCCTTCAGAGTTCACATCATATTTCCATTATTGCCGATCATTGAGATTTGAAGATGCACCGGATTATTCATACCTGAAGAGACTCTTCCGTGACTTATTTATTCGAGAAGGTCAACTTCTATTCTTAGTACCTGTTAGTTTGGCTTCTGGTTTTGCATGATTTGAGTCCTCTTGCAAAAAAAAATTAAAACAAATTGAATTGATTGCTCTTCAGCTAGAATAGAATCATACAGCTTCATCAACTTATACTACCACTAATAATTGTGATATCTGCAGGCTATCAGTTTGATTACGTGTTTGACTGGACCATATTGAAGTATCCCCAGATAGGCAGCAGTTCTAGAGCAAAGGTTAGTGTTTGCTTGTCTGTTGGCTTTAATTCTGTGGAATTGTTTCTCCTTTATTTGTATTGGTATTTCTGCTTTCAAAATTTTTGTAGTTGATTTTTCTTCGCTGTCTTTCTTCAACAGCCAATAAGCAAACCAGCTGGGAATCCAGGTCCATCGGTGGAAAGAACTGAACGACTGTCAGGTTCATTTATGTTTGGGTCTTTTACATTTTGATATTCTCATATAAATTGCGAAGTTAGGCCCCAAGTTTGACAAATTTTGGTTTTGTTAACAGTTGGCCAAGAGATTCGAGATAGATTCTCTGGTGCGGTCGAGGCGTTTGCTAGAAGAAATGGAGCTGGGCATGCTTTGCGTGCAGATCACACCCGGCACCGGTCTTCGGATGAGATTCCATCATCTAAGGATGTGGTGAGTAGTGCAAATATATGCTGCACTTATACGACTGTTTATCTTACAAATTTGAAAGGCAAGTTTTCTTTCTTTCTTTTTTATGGCGGTTAGAGTTTAGCTTCTCAACTGTTTGTTTTTCCCCCTCATTCTCCTAAACTCCCAGCTTCCTGATTCTGAAAGACCACGATCATCTTCTCGAAATGGGAGCACTTCAAAGAGGGCTGTTGTATCGAGCAGTCGGCCAAGTTCATCCGGTGAGCCTACTGAGAGCCGATCAAGCCGGCTTCTGTTAAGCAGTAGTCGGTTATCCACAACCCAAAGGGTACAGCCTGGATTTGAGTCCAAATCATCATCTTTTACACGTGCTGCAGCAACAAAAGGTGGTCGCGATGATACACTTAGGAGTCTTGAGCTTCTATCCATCGGCACAGGAAAAAGGAAATAGGCAACGGTTTCATAAAATAGGATTTTTGGTTGTGTCAAGATCTTGGGATTATAACGATGTGAGCAGTTAGATATGCCCATTCTTGGGTTCCATTCGCATTAATCGCTCACCGTACATGGTCTTGCCAGGAAACACGACTCAAGTCCTGCTGTACATCTTCAGGTTTAGGGATATTCTTCGGGGTTGCAATCACAAGGCCTACAGGAATTATCCTAGAAGGAGATGATTTGTTTCGTCCAAGGGAATTGTTTATGTTTGAGACAATGGTAGCTGTAATAAATGTAACTACCATCTTGTTTTCTTACCCTATAAAGAAAGCTTCACTCCAGGGTTCAGGAAAAAAAATAGAAAAAGACTTGTATGAGGCTTATCTTTTTATGTTGTGACCTCCAAGGTTTATCATATTGTGCAGTAATGGAAGAAATCTTGTTTGCAATAATATTGTGGATGCATCATCTCTCGTTTCTTAGTCCGATATTCCTTGAGAGGCGCCACCCTCAAGCAATTATGATTAGCAGAGGGCTCCCATCCGTTAATGGTGAAGGGATTGCAGTGTCTGTCCAACATGGAATATTTTTGATGCGACTGTAGAATGAGATGGGCTTCCAATGTTAATTCAGGGTTATTTCTATGCTACATATGTGCCTTTGCCCTCAAGAAGAGTGCAATTTGCAAAGTTTCAGTGTCATTGTTAATGGTAGATAAATCCAAACCAGCCCAGTTATTTAATGTATTAATTTTAAAAAATATTATCCAAATATCTTTTTGAAAATAATTGAAAGCACCATGTAGTTGTAACTTCATATTCAAACTCTCCAAAATGAAACCATTCTTATGAGTAAATCAAACAAGAATTTGCAGAAGGACAGGGTAGCTAAACTAGGTCTTCAAACAATCATCCTCAGCTTGCATTAATTCAATAACCTCTTGTTCAGGTAAGAAGCACTCATATCTTCGTCATCAGATGGTAATCCATTTGCTTGAACGAGAAATCATCGATTATGATAATGATCGAAGAAGATAGAGAACTTGAGTTGATCAATAGAGACAAAAAAATAATAATAAGTCATTGGTTACATAATCATTTTTCTGTACTAGAAGATTCATATGACTTTTTGTGTCTGTAGATTATTGAGATTAACTGTAAGAGTATCCAACAATATCTTTGATTATATGTATGGAGATTAAAATGATATGATATATGACGATGTTTAAATCTTTAATTTTATTTTTGATTAATGAAAATATCATTTTTATAATTATTCATCTTTTGTATCGAGATACAAATTGTATTTATGTATTAACAAGTTTGTAAATCATGATGAAGGATCTCGTGTATGTTGATGAACAACTTATGGAATGCTAGTAAGACTTTGTAATTGTTTGGTAAGTGATAATCGACTAGATTAGAACTAAGTTTCTTATATCAATTGAATTCTTAGTTAATGAAATCTAAGTTTCTTATATCAATTGAATTCTAAACTAAAATCAACTCATATTAATAAGTTTTAAACTATTTTAGTTAATGAAATCTAATCTGATTCGATCAGATATTGTTTCAAAATTTTAGTTGAATATTATTTATTATTTTGTTTTTAACTAAAATCATATACTAATTATAATTTAATTTAATTATTGATTACTTTTCATTCTTTTTTTAATTTTTTATGTGCATGAATTTCTAATTTAGTGTTTTATTGTTTTTAAATATTATTGTTCAAATATCTTTTTGAAAATAATTTAAGAACTCTCTTTGTACTGGTTTAATGGATTGAAATATATATTTGGTAAGTATTAATTCAAAAATAAAGTTAAAGTAGTTAATTAAATGAATTTTTTAAACACTTGATTTAATTTGTTAATTTTAAATTTTTTATATGGTAACCGAAATCATATGATAGTTAATTAAATTATTTCGATATTAAAATTTATTATTTAAAGATAGTCAAAGTAAAAGTTATGAAACTACCAAAATTGTACATTGTTGTTTTGTCATTAAATCTATACACCTAAATATAAGTTGTCAATTTTCTTCATAAAATATTTTTTATTTTTTGAAAAATAAAAGAAATCAGGAAAACACTTGTTATTATTTGATTCATATTATTGTTTACATAAATATATTATAAGAATCAAAAAGAATATCGATGAGGTGTTACAAAATCTTAAAGTATTTATATGAATATAATAATAATTTATTAACATATCGTAGTAGACATTTTCTAATATCGAGCATCATAATTATTTTGGTATTATAAAGAAATGGAAAAGCTTCATATGATTATTATATTATTTACAATATAAAAATATATTTAAGATAAAATTAGATTATATAATATGATTGAATAATAAAACTATAACAAATGCATGTCATGAGTCGTGACATGCAGATTGTATAAATTGGAAAATAAAATTTTCTTATATTTATTTTCCTTTTGATTTTTTTCATTAAATATTATCGGAAGGATGGAAATGACGATAGGGAAAACATCCCAGGGCGACCCTTTTGAAGTAGGGTTTTGCAGCATAAATTGATCTTACTTTGTCTAGAGCTTCAAGGTCAAGTCCAGCATCTCCAAATCATCATCATTGATTATTTCAACTTCACAAGAGTAGGGTTTGTCAAGCTGCTGAATCAGTGGCTTGGTGGTGCAGTTACAAAATGGCTGATCTTCCATGGTTTTCTTCTGCGTTAAAGCTATAGAAACCTGCAGCTGGGATCCAATCGATGGGTGGTTGCTGTCTCTTATACGCAGTGATGAAGGTGGTAGGCGTCGAGAAAAAACTGACCGCCGAGGAACTGGCCCCGAGTTGCCAACTGGCATGGGGCTGTTTCTTCTCTCCTGCAAGGATGGTAAAGTGTAGCCAGTTTGGCCAAAGGACGGCCATAAGTTTGGTGACAAAGGAGACGTTGGCGGTGGCAATGGGCAATTTCTCTGGCCAGAAATGAGGTTTAGACCATTTGGTTGCCTTGTTAAGCCAAGAACATCTTCTCCCATGTGAGTTTCAATATGATCTATAAGAGCTTTTGTGCTCACAAAAATTTGGTTGCAGATTCTGCAAGCTATTTGTGAAGGGTTGTAAGGCCCTTTAGGATTCTGGGTCGACAAATTCCAACCATATCCAGACATAGTCGAGATGAAAGGGATAGTGAAAAGAACTAGGGTCTTACACTATAAAGCAAACTAGCAAGAGAGAGGAGAAATTTGATGCGTGTTTTTGCTGGAGAATGCTTAGTAATTTATAGGTATTTGGATTACCAAATTTAGATTTATTTTCACCTGCAATACCATGGGCATATGTTGAGTTAATTATCATTGATTCCTTATTAGTGATTCAGACAACATTAAATTAATTATCATCGAATTCACTTGCTGATAATTTTTATTTACATGCAATACCAGGGGCATGCATTGAATTAATTATCACTAATTCATTATAAATAATTTAGATAACATTAGATTAATTATCATCGAATTCATTTGCTGATAATATTTCTTTTCACATGCATTAAATTAATTATCATTGATTCATTATTAGTAATTCAGACAACATTAGATTAATTATTATTAAATTCACTTAATGATAATATTTCTTATAAAAACAATCAATAATTGGTTTATATAATTATACTAAGAGATTTGAAAATTTTGATGCTAATTGATCAATTAGTTGGATTACCTGGTAGCTGCTTTGCAGGTTCTTTGTGTTCTTACACTTGGACCATGCGACCACATGCATGCCCATGGATATCAAAATGAGATTACCAAGTTGATTAACATTATTATTATTGGAATTTCAACTTATAAATTAATTATAATTTTGTTTTTCTATGGATTAAACTTATAAGAAAAACCAAAATGAGTAGAAATTAGGATGGGTATAGTTTAATAGAAGAAAAGGGGCCAAGTTTGGAAGGAAGATAGCAAAAGCAAGCATATATGGAAAGACTAAATTGATATCCAGAGCATTAAAGAAACATCATAATTGCATTTCAATTTTCACTAAAATATATTTATATATTTATATATTTTTTCGCTTTGGTAAATTAATTGTTTGTTTGTTTTCCATGACAAATCAACAACTGCTGAAAAGGTTATCAAGTTTCCATTTATTAATCTTTAATTTGGAGCATTTTTTAAACATTAAATTGTGACAGCGCAGCTCATATTTGTCCAAATCCTAAACCAAGCAACAAAGAAATGCGGCGGTAAAAAAAAAAAAAAAAAAAAAGGTAAGTTGTTCCTTTTAATGCATTTATATTATAAAATCTACTAATAAGATATTATTCCTAATATGCAATTAATTAGATTACCTTTTCCATTAAAATATGCCCTCTAAATACCCATTTCCATCATCTTATTATTAGCTTTCAACGTAAGTAATTCGGCCACACACTGTTTACTATTAGATTTCCAAATTTAATTAATTACCCTTTTTTTAATTCAAATAATTTCAACCGAGGGTTTTACAATTTTACCCCGAATCGGAATAAAAATTAAGAGTGATAACTTCGAATTAATTATTTATGTAATATATTTAAAATTAACATGAAATTAAAATTAATTTATAAAATAATTTAATTAAAATTTAAGATAACATTAATGTTAAAAAAGATTATTCAACGCCCACAATACAAATTTAATAGAAGGTGAAGACAATTGTCCCACTATGATGACCTCGGGGTCTACATTGATTTTTTTACTTCATTACGAATCTTCCGTTATTTTTGTTTTCTCTCTCTATCTGGATTTTATCGGATTTTCCTTTAATATTATTATATGTATAAAAATATCCTTTTTTTATATATTTTCTGACTACAATAATACAATAATAAAGTCTCAGCTCTTACCCTTCTTAAATAGCTTTTATAATATTAGATTATCAGATTATTGGTATAAATATATATCTTTTTTAGAAATTAATTTAAAATATTTTAAAGGATATTTTTAGCTTTAAATAATAATATAAAATATAGGCTAATTTATTTAAGTTTTTATTTTGTTTTTTTTTTTACAATTGACTGAATTATTGGTTTAATCTATCAAAGTTTTGAACCGAATCAATATTTGTTTATTATTTAATTCAATTAATGATTAATAAAATTTAAATCAATTAATTGATTTAAGTAAATTACTACAATTTTAATTGACATTAATATACACTTTAAAACAATATAATAATAAATTTTAAAAATAAATTATTTTAAAGATTTATATTTTTATTAATTAGACATTAACTTAATTTATATAATAAATATACCATGGTGAAACTGTGAGCCATGTTAAGCAGAAATAAAAGTACTACTACCATATATCTAAAATTGAGATTATTGTTATTTAATTAACAAATTAATTCATATATAAATCAAATTAAACAATATAATATAAATAAAAGATAAAAAATTAATCTTTCAATTTATATTACATAATTTAATTCATATATAAATATATATTTCAAATTTAGTTGAATATTTTTTGAAAATTTAATAGAATATTACATGTCCAATAATTCAAGGTCCATGGTCCGAAACCTTCAACGTTAACTTCAGCTGGGTCAAAGCTTCGGCCCATTTCATGTTTCAATTGGTCAGATCAGTATAAAGATGTGTTCTTATTTTATTTTCAAAGAGATTTTTGGATAATAACATTTCAAAACAATAAAAATTTAAATCCTAAAATCATACCCAGAAAAAACATAAAAAAACAATGAAATGGTTATGGATAATTATTGCTATATCAAATAAAAGTGTAATTAATATGGAACACGAAATATTTATTTGAAATTTTTCAAACAGTATTTATTCAAATCATATTAGATTTCATTAATTAATATAGTTTAAGATTTATTAATGAGTTGAAATTATTATTATTATATATCAAAATGTAATTAAATTGTATAAAAATTCAATCATATAAATGATAATTTAACTTTTGAAATGTAAAATTCATATATAACATAAAAAAAATCTATAAAATAAATAAGATAAAATTTGGGAAAAAATAATAATATTTTAACATAAAATTTAAAAATTATATGATAAAAAAAACATATAATTAGGAGTTGAAATAAGATATTTTGTATAGGACATGGTTCTAAATTGGCATTTGACATTTTGATGTTCCAGCACGGTGGTTGGGGCGTCACTGTAATACCAGGGAAATAGAGGGGTCCATAAATAAATATTGTTCCATGTACAAAATTCTATAAAACTCAACTACACCCACCGCCAGAGTAGGGACATTATTATATCTATACTTTTTTTATGTTGCTCGGTAGGGTGGGGAAATTTAGATTCACCGGACACAAAAAAGTAGATTTTTAGATTTTTCACATTAATTTATTATTGATATAATTAAAAATATAACATCAAGCTTATTTGTTTATTTAATCTAAAATTATCTTATTTTTTTATGAATTTATTATATCATTTTCATGTTATTTAGATATTTTATATTAAATATATGAGATTATTTTATATGATATAGAAATTAATATTATGATATTAATATTAGGTTGAACTCCAACTTTTTCGTACAATTAATATTTTAAATATAAATTACCAACTCAAACTAGGTAGAGAAAAATTGATTTGGAGTGTAAACTTATAAAGAGAGAGGGAAAGGGAATAGTAACAAGGAGGAGATGGAGAAGGGACAAAAGGTCGGTAAGAGAGTCCAGCCATGCACTCGTTAACTTTATCAATAAGACACCTTACCTATATTATAGAGGAAAGTGCCCTCTCATTTATTAATCCGCCCATGGAATTTGCCCAAATAGCTCTCTCACAGTCTAATTCTATGCATTTTTTCAGAAATTCAATCATATTATAGTTATTTATTTTTTTAGGAACAAAAATATAAATATAAATATATTATTATATAGTGAATGGAGGAAGAAACAAAAGCTGTTGGATTCATGCCACAATCAACTCGGCATGTCCAGTATATATTCCATGGACCCCATGACCCAAAATTTAAAATTAAAAAAAAAAAAAACATCCAGTTTTATTTTATTATTTATTTAAAAATATATAATAATATTTTACAAATATTTATGATTGACGGCTACTCCTCCCGGAAAAGAAGAATGAATTTACTTTTTCATTATTTTATTTTGTTTTAGCAAAATCAGTATATTGACCATCTCCACCAAACGCGTCTTTCGTGGAACTCCTCAACGGTAACAAGGAAAATCCGAGGGCTACTCCTGTAATTTCAGCACCTCACCCCCCCATATAATATTTGTCCTGTCCCGTTTACTGTTCTTACAGTTTCTGTAAATTCCCCATTCTATCCTTGCACTTTTCTGTTATTTACCTCTGCCAAAACCAAACAATACGTCACTATTTCTGCTGCTGCTTCTTCTTCTCATGTTCAGTTTGGGGTATCCAAAGTTTTGCTATCCGTCTCTCTTTATGCTAAAAGCAGTTTTAGTACCAAATAAAATCTCCTTTCGGGTTTTTCCTGATTGCAACTGAGCTTTATTGAGCTCTCTTTTCTGTACAGAGAGCTGGAAGAAATGCTCTTTGTAAAATCTTTTCTTGTTGAAATGATTTATCTGTAGAAACTTTTCTCTTTCTTTCTGGCTTTTATTTGATCTTGTTTATGAGTGAGTGAAGATCAAGACTTTGAGCTACAATGAAGAAAATAAAGAATTCAACTCTGCTTGACTCGGCTGTTTTCCAACTCACTCCAACTCGCACCAGGTCTTACATTAATGTCTTTATCTTCGTGTTTTCTTTTTAGCCGGACCGTTTAAAACTTGGTTAAAGCATACATGCAGCTTATAAATGATGTAGATATTGCCATTTCTTTGGGTCATAGAGTAGCAATTTGTTTCTGTTATTTTATTTACATGCTGTTGATTTCCATTCTTGGAAACCTTCTTGTTTTTCAAGCAATCTGTGTTGACAATTACTTTCTAATGACATTGTTTTGTTGGACTTAAATTCTGTTCACTGTTGAAATGGTTGTATTACAGCTTATGCATGTGAAACTGCTAAGCTTGGCCTTTCATTTTGCCCATTTCTCTGTGGATTATAAATGTAGTTTTCAATTTTGCAGCTTGATTAGTAAATAACAGTGTTGAGTGCACTAGTAATGAAGTCCTTTTAATTCTGATATTATTAGCATGAGATTTGGCTTGAAAATTATATTTGTGACCCGGTTTGAGTGTTGAAAACCTGTACAAGCGCAAATTCTTCTAATACAAGTTGTTCTATTCTGTTGTTCGAACTCAGAATCTTTAGTTAAAGACATGAACTTCTTACTATTTCTACCAACATGTTACTGGTTATTCCAGATAGAGTGTGAAAGCATGAGTTTGATTCTCCCTCCCCTGAATGTTATTATCAGATGTGATTTGGTTATATCTGCAAATGGAAAGACGGAGAAAATGGCTTCTGGTTTGGTTGATCCGTTTCTTGCCCACTTGAAGACTGCACAAGATCAGGTAGCTAAGGGAGGCTACTCGATTATTCTTGAGCCAGAACCTGGAACTGATGCGGCATGGTTTACCAAAGGAACAGTTGAAAGGTTAGCCTTTGTCATTAATGGTCCTCCCTTTATGCTGTTTTTTGTTTGCTATTACCCATGGTTACGTCCGTAGTCATTAGCATTATATCGTTTACTGTCTTTAGGCTAAGATGAAAATCAGCTATGACCAATATCTGAAAATTGAGGCAAAAGAGTTAACTGATGAGTTTGAACAGACAAAGAGTCCAGAAAATGAGAGAAATGTCTTAAATCAGTAAGAAATGAGAGATGGTTTACAATGTGATGGTGGCGTTCCTCATATTTGTCACTTTCTAGGATAGACAAGGTACTTCGAAGAAATTTTCTAAGCCATTATTTGTTGGGTGGGTTTTGAGGGCTGGAGTGTTTTGAAGTTAACTATACTGGATAGTGTAATAATTTATTAGGATCATGTTTTAAATTGCTTCAGTTTACAATCTTTATCTTAATTTCATTGTTGAAAGACAGATATAATAATCTTTCTCAAAATTCTGGTCATGTCTGTTGATTTGACATTTACATTCTGCATTTTAAGCATAATTATGCATCCATTTAAATAATCAAACATTTTTTGCTGTAGTTTTTCCTTGACTGATGTTGTAGACTTAGCTTTAATCCTTTTTAGGTTTGTCCGTTTTGTGAGCACTCCAGAGATATTGGAGCGTGTGTTCACTTTAGAGTCTGAGATCTTGCAAATTGAGGAGGCAATTGCGATTCAAAGTGACAATGATACAGGGTTGAACGTGGTATGTAAAACTTTAAGGAACCTGTTACCTTAGATCCCAGAATTTATTGTCTTTTTGGTTTACAGGTCGAAGATCAAGCTAAGCCTGCGGAATACATTGAAGGTACTCTTACAGATGGCATATTTCTTTAACTGTTCTCGTTTAATTAACATGTCAACCTACCGGCTTTTTTGTCCTTTTGTTCTCTCTGGTGGGAGAAGGGTTACATTGATGCGTATGTTATGAAAGCTTTCTGCTTCTGTAGACTTTCCATTATGTTATGTTTTATTCTAAGAACAATATCCTGAAAAACATAAGCTTCTAGCTTTGGTGATACTTCTATTAGTTTCGAAGTTAATTTTAAATGATTGGACAGGTAGCAAGCCCTTGCTAGATTGTAATGACAAAGCAATCGTCCTTTACAAGGTGGGTGCACACTATGTAATCCTTGTTACTTTTGAACCTCTGAACCTTTCTAATTACTTTCTCTGTTATCTGGCAGCCTGGTGTACAACCACCTGAAGCAAATGGCTCAGCAGTACAGGAGGCAAATTCAAAGTATTCACTGTCATATATTATGACTTTGCATTGTCGTTTGTGGTTAGCTAGTTGTCATGTTGATTTTTAGGATTGTAGTGACTGCAAAATGGCAACATGATTGATGATGTCATTTACTGGTTTTAGACCGTTTCTGAAATAATAACTAATCAAAATTCCTTTGGTTGGTGGTATCACTAGACTGCAGCTTAAAAAAGTTCTGGAGACGCGCAAAACGGTGCTGCAGAATGAGCAAGGCATGGCATTTGCACGTGCTGTTGCTGCTGGTTATGACATTGATCAAATGGCACCTCTGATGTCATTTGCTGAATGTTTCGGGGCCATGCGCTTAATGTAAGCATTATATCTTTCTCCTGGTCATGCTGAGATTGAAATGTTATCTTCAACCATTTGGTTTGTAGCAAATTTTGTACTTCCCGGAGAAAACGTGTTATGTGGTTTTGATCATCAATCTCAACAGGGATGCATGTATAAAATTCAAGGACTTGTGGAAAAGAAAGCATGAAACTGGTCAATGGGTTGAAATTGCAGCAGCTGAAGCTATGTCTGGCCAGTCAGATTCTACTGTCGTCAATGCATCTGGCATTGTTCTTTCCAGTGCAAATAATAAGCAGTGGCTTGGAACTCCAGAAAGTAATGGGAAAGCAGGTGTTAACTTAAGTACATGTTTACAGTTTGGTGCTTGCATATTAAATTTATGTTGTTGGGTTCAACGTTCTATATGGTATTTTCATAGCAACTAAAACCAAATAGAGTCGTAACACAGGTTTTAAGAATTCTCAAGAATTTTCTGACAAGTGAGAAGAGATGTAGAATCACTTTTGTAGCTTCACCTAATAGCTTAAACTTTTAGGGCTAGTTATCTAAAATCTAAATTGATCCTTAGCCATCTCTATCACATGGTAGATAGAGCTTATTTATGTTCACTTTTCAAGCTCAACAGGTATTTCATGGGTGGTAGTAAACAAAACTACTCTTGTAACCTTACCAAATAGCTTGTAACTTCCTACACGTTCTTGAATTTTTTGCTTTCATTTTTCTGTTGATGTAGTTAGCATCATCATTACAGTTGTAGAATCATGATTTCGTTTGTGTTCCTTAGTCCTTTCCCTGCTTTGACATACGAAAAACAAATTTCCCGCCCTAGATGAGCCTCTAGTGTATATGTATATGTTTATGCATCATGTCTGACGGGAATTTGTGGGCTGGGATGGGGCAAAACTATTCTTATGAATAGCTCAAGCATCTGTAACTTGCTACATGTGCTTAAATTCATCGTTTGCATGTGTATATATGTGGAATCGTTTCTTGTCTGTGTTTCTTTTCCCCTGCTTTGATATCTGAAACAACAAATTGTCTACTACTTTGACCTAGATGTTCCTTCCATGGATCAACAACCGTCTCCAAGCCAGCAAGAATACTTTCAAGGCCAGTTTCCACATCCTCTGTACCCTGTTTGGCCTATGCATTCTCCACCTGGTACAATGCCTGTATTTCAAGGGTTTCCAATGCAAGGCATCCCATACTATCAGAATTATCCAGGAGACGGCCCCTGTTTTCAGTCACCATATCAACCAGGAGAAGATATGAGATTTATTTCTGGACAAAGGAAGGTACACAGAAGGCATTCTATGGATAGTGGGAATGTCAACAGTGATCCCGAAACTGCAGAGGTGGATCCTGAGTTGGAGAAGGGAACTTCAGGAAATCATGAATCAGGGAAAGGATCTAGTCGGTCAGGTAAGAAACAATCTGGAACAGTTGTTATTCAAAACATAAATTACATCACTTCCAAAAGGCAGGAATCATCTGCCGGTGAATCAGAGTCTGCTTCAGGTAGTGAAACTGATGAAGAAGAGGGAGATCTATCAGCAACTAATTCAAACTTCCATCATAAAAAATCTCTGAAATTCTCAAAACGGAAAGATAACCTTGCCAATTTGGATGGAATGGTTAATGAGAATGAGACAGACGGTGGGCACTGGCAAGCATTTCAAAGTTATTTACTTAAAGGGGCTGATGAAGCTGAACATGCTGGAGATATTCGAGTTAGAAAGGGACAGAATATGGCAGGTCAAGATCCTTTACTTTTTAAGGGACGAGATGTAGGTAATAGTTCAGAAGGGAATATCACAGATATGCGGACAGTTGGTGGAAACTTGGGCCGCATGAAGAGGGGTTTGAATGATGCATCATTGTTGTCTGGAAAAATGGGTGAAACCAGTGACGATGGAAGATTCATGGCTACCCAAATGGATGTGCAACCTGCAGAAATTAATGGCCAAAGGGGTAGATACAGATCCACAGGTGATGATTTTGTGATGCATAGACGTGAAAACCAATTGGTTTACTCGAGTTCACCATCAGACCCGCTGATTATGAATGGATCTGGGCGTGCAAACAAGAATTTGGACAGGAGTTTATCACATAATATGCATGATGATTCTTATGTGGTTTCACTGAAATCAACCACAACAGATCAAGTTGGAACTGATGGAAGACATAGAATTGACATGGACTCCGAGCTTAAATTATCTCGGGCTGAAAATTCATCAAACAGGATAAGAAAGCTAGTCAAATATGAGCCAGATGATTTAAGTTTGATGCCGAAGCGTGGCTCTGACAAAGGGACAGTTGGTTATGACCCTGCTTTAGATTATGAAATGTACACTCATGCTGCAAAAGGTGGTTCATTAGATAAGAAAACTAAGGCAGTGACTGGCATCAGGCAAGGGACTAAAAAGGTAGACAGGGACAGCAAGTCAAAACTTACTGTAGATGCTTCAGCTAAAAGGAAGACGGTGGGACCAATAAGGAAAGGGAAACCTTCAAAGCCTAGTCCTCTAGAAGAAGCCAAGGCACGTGCTGAGAGGCTAAGATCCTTTAAAGCTGATCTTCAGAAAATGAAGAAAGAAAAGGTACATTATCTGTGCTTCTAATGAGCCCCATCTCCTCCATATCAAAATGTTTCAATTTAGTAGAGCCACACAGCTGGATGCAAAAGCTGTGACTACCATATAATACCAGGGCATGGTTTAGAACTGCATTATCTTGTAGGACGATTTATTTCATTGGCCACCTAATTTATTTGATTCATTCAACAGGTTACGTCTCTTGTTCCATTTCCACTGACTAACCTTTTTCTTTTTTTGCAGGAAGAGGAGCAGAGAAAACGTATAGAAGCTTTGAGGTTAGAGAGGCAAAAGAGAATTGCTGCAAGAAGCAGCTCTATCCCTGCTCAAAATAGAAAGCAGCTACCAGCTAAACTTTCTCCAAGTCCTCTTAAAGGATCAAAATTTAGTGATTCAGATCCTGCACCAGTATCACCTCTGCAAAGGTCCCGTGTGAGAACTGTCTCAGGAGGATCCAGTGATTCTCTTAAAGCTTCTAAACCCAGCAAATTGAGTGCTGTCTCAGCAGGAAACAGGTTAAGCCCGTCAGTATCATTGCCTGAACCAAAGAAACATAATAACAGCATAACTTCTCAAGCAAAGGAATCTATGACTCGAATCAGAAGATTATCAGAGCCTAAAGTAAGTAGCCGCAATCATGTTACTCCAGTCAAGGCACGAAACACTGAATCGGCATTAAAGGGAAAACAATCAAATCAATCCGAGAGAAATAGACTATCTGCTATTGTGAACCATGATAAAGACAAGATTGAATCTCTACCAGAGCTGAAAATAAAAACTACGAAGGCCCCTGATGCCGTGAATGGAAAATCAGCTGCCAAATACATGGCCCAGAAGACTAATATGGGCAAGTCTAGAACCAGTTCTGATGGTGTAGTGAAAAGGAGCAGTGACAAGGTTTCACACCATAGTGATGGGGATGACAACCCAATAATTGAAAAGAATGTTGTGGTACTGGAATCTGAGAAGCGGCCCTTTCCTGCTGAAATTGGCTATGGTAAAGGAGAGAAAACTGAGACACTACCGAACCATGCAGCTATTCAAGCACCAGTTTCACAACCTGCCATGGACAATGATGACAAAGATTCTAGCAAAATCCAGCTACCAGTGTTATCTCGTGGATACGAGGTAGGTCGTTGTGAAGTCTAAATCTCCATGTTGTTCCAATTATGTTTGTATGCATCATTATGGCTCTTTAAACCTTATTTTCTTGATTTTCAGCATTCAGTTTAGTGCATGGTGCATCTTTCATTTTGACGGCAGATTGCTAATGATTTCATGTTGTCATGCTGAAATTGTACTGTCAGGCTAGAACTGAAAATGTAAATAATTTGGGGAAGGAATTGCCAACTGTAAGCCTTGCTATTTCTGAGAGACCCTACCAGGCTCCCTTGGCTAGAGTCTCTTCTTTGGAAGATCCATCTACGAGAAACTCAGACCATGGCAAAGCACCTCCAACAAGCTTACAGACAGCAACGGCAGGCACCGAGAGTTACAAAGCTCACATGTCTGATCTTAAAAAAAGCTCAAAACTAGACAGGATTCCTGAGGCACTGGAGAAACCTCAGATCAAGGAATCATCAAAAGGATTTAAAAAGCTTCTTACTTTTGGAAGAAAAAGTCATACTGCCAGCGACCACAATGCCGAATTAGTCAATGTGACTGTTGCAAACGTTGCTTCTTCCTGTGAAAGTAATGGCAGCTTCCTTCCAATGAATTACCAATTTGCTAACCCTTAAAATTTGACTATGTTTATTCTGCAAGCTAACCATGTTTGCTTGTAATCCATACCAGTTCATACGTTGAAGAATCTGATCTCTCAAGACGATATTCCCAATGCTAGCACAAGCCCGCAGAAGAGTAAGTTGCCACCAACCGATAACTTTTATCTTCTCAAACATTACTTGTTACTAAGGATGTACAACTCTGTTGCAGGTTCTCGCCATTTCTCCTTGTTGTCACCTTTCCGAAGTAAAAGAAAGTCGAGTATTTAAAAATCGACATGCTGTTAAATTTGAAAAGTAATATTTCAGGTTTCCTGTTAAATTATTGGCCAATTGTGGGAAGAGAAAGATAAGTGATATTTTATGAAAGATTTGTTTGCCGTACAATTGACCTCTGCACATCATTCATGTTCAATTTTAAAGTTGTTTTGGTAAATTAAATTAGTGATCTCCTCCTCCTCTTCCATCATCATTCTATTGATTTGATAAGTTCTGATACCATGCGTTGCTTGCTTGATACAAGATCCACGTGGGTTGCCTGGAAATCATCACATTCTATCATCCAAAGAATGGAAAGGGCGACAAGTAACTAAGAAAAATTGTTATGCTTCCATTGCTCTTGTGGGTACTCCAGGACATGATATTAAACTATAGTTAAAAGAAAGACGAAACTAATCGAAGCGAATGACAACACAAGAAATGTTGCTTCTGGCCATTCTAGTTAAAGCCTCCTTAGACAAGCATTGTGCAGCTTCTTGTGGATCATCAATGTGCCTGATGAGATTCACAGCTTCCTGATTCTTCATCACCTGCACAAATCAGTATAATCTTCTCATTCATCCCCCACACTCCCCTTTTTTCTTCTTGACATGGTTAATTTATTGCAGTAATCGTATCAGTTTCTTACCTCCCAGATGCCATTGCTTGCTACAATGACAAATTCAGTATCGGTGTCTATCCTTTCTGCCTTAACCACAAGCTCCGAGCCTTTCGACTGCTTCCTGTCGGCTGCTTTGCTGGAATTCCATGCCAATATGTGTACTGAAACCATATATCATTTCATTATTCCATAGCCTCCAACAGTTAGATCTTGATGTTTGATAAATAAACAAATAAAAAGCTTTGAAGACGGTTCATGAGTACCAGGAAGGAATCTGCGAGACCAGCGTCTCTTATTCGTTTGATGGTGCTTACTCCTCACTTGATGAGCCACACCATCCCTGCAAACCACAGCTCTGTAATCACCCATATTGGCTATTACAAGTTTCTCTCCATTGATCACCATGACTGATGCTGAACCCACTCTCCATGTCTCATCTTCTGATTTTTGTGTCTCCTTGATCTTAGCTCTCGCTCCAAGATAAGCTTTCCTCATTGTTTCCTTGCTCTTTCTTCTTATCTGAGACTGCAATAAACAGTGTTAAATGTGGATTCAGAAGCAAGGAAGATAATGTCAAATGTTGCAGAAGGCTGATGGAAGTGAAGCTACTACTACCTCTTTGGGATTCCTATCAAACAGATGAGATTGGAGGTACTTGGTGACTCCATCACCAATTCGAGAATCAAAAACTCCAAAAAACCATAACTCTAGCTCCTGAATTTGCTCTCTTTGAACAACAACCGAATCAGAATCTGAATCATCTGAACCTCCTCTAAAAGACAGATCCTCAACAACATGGTAACCATGAGATATTGGCATCATCCATGACGGCTTCTTCGCCACATTACTCCCTCTTTTCTTGCGTCCATCACTTACAAGAAAACGTCTGAGCCGAAACGCCTTCATCAAAACAACACGACACATTAGTTAACAATGCAATAACCGATCACAACCTTACAAGTGAGAAACGTGTGAAGAAAGGCAAACATATAATAAGATAACGTGATGTAATGATCCCATCTAGCAAGTGGGAAACTTGTGCGGGATGATTTCAACAAATGAACTGCAAGTAAAGGGGGAAAAGAAAGAAAGAAAACAAAACAAAACAGAAATCCGAGGCATAGACATGCGTACCTTGAGCTTGAGATGAATATCTTCAAGTCCCATGTTCATATCTGAGGATGTTGATAAGAGACCCTTTTATGAATAATATATATAACCTGCCTGCAATATATGTATATATGTATATGTGTATATGTGTGAGTATGGTTTGGAGGAAGACAATGGAACTAAGGAATGAAAAGAGGATTAAAGTGGAAGAAAGAAGAATGGGAAGAAGAGAGAGGAGTTGTAATTGGTGTGGGAAAGCTTTTAAACATGAAGTCAATATAATGTCAATGGTTATTAGGGGACTAATTTTTAGGTCAATGCATTTAAGGGAAAATTTACTGCCTTTTATTATATCTGTTGAACACTCTTAACTACGTAACTGCCATTTTCTACCTTCTCTATATTCTCATTTTATATCAACCAAATAATAATAATGATCATAATATGTTATTTTTAAGGGAAATAAAAAATAAAAAGTGAATATATATATTCAAGAAACATCATATAAAAAAATTATAAAAAAAAAGAAGAAAGAAACTGTGGTAATTATCTAATAACCGCAGGTTATAATTTGAAAAGGACTTGAAAATCTAAAAGAGAAGAAAAGGGAAGGCTCATAACTTTCTTATGATTAAGTGTCCAACTTAGACAATGTGTTGGCAAATATTAAATACCACAAGTTTAATGAGTACAAAGTTGGAAATGATTGGACTTTTTTTTGGGTTATAAATGTGGGTGCAATACAAAATATGTGTATAATACAATGTCTTTGCTATAAAATTTTAAATGGTATATCGCAAAATTACAGGTCCAAAGCAAAGAAAAAGGAAAGCTTGCATGCAAAACAAAATTACACATGTTCCCTGAAGCCGGTGTGAAGTGTCAGGAGAGGCCAAATAACATGGAAAGGCAATGAACGATGTCGTGTTTACTACATTAGCGCTTTGATTGCTGTAAATAGCGTAAAAAGATGGTGGGTCGTGTAAAGCCATGATTTCAGGCTCGGCGAGCCAGCCAACCAGCTGAACAAGGTCATTGTATTCATTATTTTATAGGAGCTTTTCTCGGTTGCCTTCTCGCTTACCAAGTTACCAATGCATCGCATATCAAGCCAACGACAGGGCTGCAGGTTAATTGAAACAAAAAAGAATAGACCGAAACAAGATAAAGAATTCGGGCATCTCAAACCACCGTTTGTATGGAAAACTGAAAAATTCAAGCCTCCGGTAGATGAAAAATGAAACTTCTGGATTCCTTTTTTAATTGAAAAAGAAGTAAACAAGCAAACATCAAAGAAATGATATCCCGCACAACGATGAAAGCAGCACTTACACTATGTCAATTCAAATGTTGCATAATAAAAATCGCTACAAAAATCTGTCTGATAATTAAGAAAACTTTACTCAAAACTGTTCTCACTTTATAGGCAAATAGGAAATGACCCAAATGGATGAGAACAGCTTGCTTCATGTTGATAGCAAAGCTGACAACTACTTTAATCGAAAAATTTTAGGCGGAAGTCGCTTTCTTCAGCTTTGCAAGCTCCTGCCTGATCAATCCGCCCCTCTGCATGAACACGTTTATAATACGAATTAGGCTAGAAAATCACAAATTTGCACTATTATTGCTATCAACGATCAGAAAACACATCCAAGTTAGAATATCTCCAATCCAAATAACTTAAACTCCTGAACAAGTGGAATGACAATCAAACTATGAACTCCTTAATACAAACCTTGATCTTAGCTAACATCAACTTGAACCTGTCGAAATCATTGAGAGATGCTCTCCTCTTCTGAACAATCAGCTTTCTACCCCAAGAGCTATTCTCCCACTTGTTCTTAACATCTGTCAAGACAAGTACATAGTTGACTAGGAATGCGGATCAAGATAACAAAATTACAAGTAAATTTGAGGAAAGAACTCAAAGCATACCAGCCTTCTCCATAGCTTCAATGAGATTTTTCTTCTTTGGAACCCTATTAATGTCAATCTTGATATCAGTAAGTTGAAGCCTCTTGAAATTCATTTGGCTCCTCACCATATCTGGGGCATCAACTAGAGCCTACCAACACAAATAGACAACTTTAAGACCAACATGCTTTCAAAAATTTCTCAATATGATAATTTCCAAGAAATTGAACATGAGAAACACAAGTCCCACTTCATATTCACACTCTTTGATACGGAATAATCCAGCATGCAGATTTTGTTACTTAAACACCTATTTTGATAAAAATGCAGGGGTAATTGAAATGTTTATAGTGAAGAAAAGCCTAAATGATAGATGGACATTGATCCAAGCATATAAAGATACTAGCACTAGGCATTCGGTGGTAGAACCTGGTCCTTTGTTATTTGGTTATAATTTAAAGGTGAAGGATTTAATAGTCCCTTCAAGTATATCTATCACTTGAAACTGCAAACCACACAAACTTAAAATTGGCATCAAACCATGGTAGCGCCCAAAGGCTTAACATTTTAACTGGGAAATGAAATGGAATAGACCTGCATATTGTGGTAGAAATTGATACATAAAATTGATGTAAGATTGTGAGAGTGAATGAAATGTGTAAAGTAAAATGAAATAGAATAGACCTGCATTTATCTATTGATTTTTCATCAATCAAACTGAAAATTATAATTTTATACACAAACAATAAAGCGTACAAAACTTTCATTAGCATATAAACAGAACCAGAGAAGTACATGAAACAAATTGGTCTCTAAAACCCTAATCATACGAGGTCAGCTCACAAAACAAACTAAAAACAGTTGAAGATTTGATTTTAAGAATGCATATAAAGCAAAAAAAATTCATACGCGGTTCTGGTCGATGACATCGACAATGACAACGAGCTTTCCATAGTCCTTGCCGTAGTTGACAAGTGCCACCCTTCCGATCTCCACGTATCTCTTGAACGGCTACAAAAAGGCAAAAAAGCTAGATCATAATTAAGTGTACCAGAGGAAAATGACGTCGTCCATGGCGAAATAAGACAATGCAAGAAAGAAAAACTCACCATTTTGGTCTCGTGCTGTGCGCTCGCAACAGTGATAGAAGAAAGAAGCGAGAAAGAGGCGCAGAGCAATGCACGAGCAAAGAGAAACAGGTAGTTTTATACCTCTTATGCATAGATGGTTTTACACCGTCGGATCTAGGGTTTCTTTTCTTTTTAAAAAAATATAAAAAAAGAGTTCTGGTCATATGAGCTGAGCCCATGGTTTGGATATTGGATAGTGATTTGGGCCAGAACTATATCAGGCTTATTAGGTCCGGTCCAAGACGGATCCACAATCAGTATTTGTTCTTTTTTTATTTAAATTATTGTTGAAATAATTAATAAGTACTGTTTTTCATTATATAATAAATTATTTTCACTCAATTTTTATTATAATTACATTAAATTTATTTAAATTAAATTCAAAATAATTTAATTTTATATTTCAATATATAAATAATTAATATATGCAAGATTTTTTATTAAATATATAAAAAATAATTCATGAAAGAAAATATAACTTTTAAGCATTATAATCTTATTTAATATATAAAATATTTTTGACCTTTCTTAAATTAATAAATTCAATATTTAAATAAGGAAATGAAATAAAAAATTTATTAATAAATATTTGTTTATTTAAAAATTTGTTTTTTAAACAATTAATCACAATTTTATATAATTTATTATAATGAATTATTTGGAATCTGGATTTATTTTTCTGAATTTTTTATTAATTAGGAAAAAATGGTGTGTTGTCATATTTATTCCTTGTCGTCAAAGCAATTTGATCTACTTTCAGTATAACCTACCTTCCTAAACAAGGCAACCACCGACCGAAGGTTTCAAATCTGTTCACCGTCCTCCTTGTTCTGTTCACTGTACCAAATGTCATAATGCTCATTGGAACTTAATGTTAACACCAGTGCTAATTACAGTCTTCTTTTTCTTGCAAAGAAAGCTTATAGTGCTATAGAATCATGATCAAAGCTTTGTTTTTGTTATCTTGAGGCATCATTAAGCTTATCTTATGGCATCTGCAGAATATATAGCGGTCTGCTAGAATTACTTGTTTATACAAACAACATCAGGAAATAATGCCTTTCACTTTTTGCATTTCTTTGAGAAATTCCCAGATAGGAAATTCTTCACGATTAATTTAGTAACCATTTGCGAGGTGGCTCGATACTTTAGCCCTTTAAAAACGGAACTGGTACAACGATTAAAGAACTTGTAAAAGCTTCAAGAATCCCAATTTGAACACTTTGGAATCATTGAATTATTGAATATGATCAAAGTAAATGCCATGATTGTCTGGAAAAGATATTCTTGATTAATGTAATGTAACTATCTTACGGACAGGAAAAAAAGAAATGATCAAATTCCGTTTTCTTTGCAAAAGCAAGGGCCTGCATGACAGTAATTTAGAAAGAAAAAAAGAAGAGATATAGAAATAACGGATAACTGGGTCAGGAAACAAGGAAATATATGGTTGTTAGTTACCTTTCAAGGTTCTATCAATTGAAGAAGGCTGCTGGTAAAGAAGGATGGCGACATTACATTAAGCTAATAATGGAATAGTAGAGCCTGTGTCTTGTAATGCAGAAAATTCAGTAGAACTTCTGATAAAAGTTAGATAACACAAACATGGACGTCGACAGCCACCATAGCCTGGATCCACCGACATCTAGTTTCTCAGCATGGCCTATATTATTCAATCAGTGACCTGATAAACATTGCAACCCTTCATCTTTATCTGTTGCCATGGATAGGTAGCTGCTGGCACAAAGATTACATCAATTAGGGGCAGGGGCGGATAATTTGAATATCATAAGAGTTCCATATATATTTTTGTACAAATTTTTAAACCAATGGGCAAATTATATATATTTATATAAATATTATTAAAAATTATATATATTAAAAATTTTTAAGTAAGAGGTCTTGATAAAAACCTAGGATGATATTTTTGATCAAGAATATTAGCGGACCCTATTATAATTCATATGTGATTTTATTAAAAAAAAAATAGTGAGGATATTTCTTAATCGGAATAATTTGTATAGAAAAGAATATATTCATGCATATCTAAAATTAAGTATATTATCTATTAATTAGGTATATTTGTTGATTAAATATAAAATAAATATATCACAAATATGCATGGGATTCCCGGCTGCAAAAGGGCTTCCAGAGATGCTTAAAGACGAACTTCTGGTCATTAATACAAAGATTCTTCCTAGTCTATAGTGCAAGGCTGTGACACAAATAGTGATGCCCAGATGTAATGCTTATCGAATTCCATTGTTCATATCTGAACAAGTACTAATAATATCGCCAGAAATCAATGAAGCTTGATACATGGAATATTCTGAACTAAAATGAGGTAATAGAGTAGGGCATTTGCATGGTGGGACCGTAAGAAATAATGATTTTTTATAGACCATGAGAAAGGCATTTATTTTTCTTTTCTTTCTTTGCAATTCTTCTGTGGAAATATGCATGATTTTCATGTATTTTTACACTCATTATTATTATTATTATTATTATTATTATTATTATTATTATTATTATTATTATTATTATTATTATTTATTGTATTTTGTGTCTTAAATGTTTTTTTGATGGTTTTGAATTTGTACCCAATCTGAAAAGTTTACGAGACAATGTAAATTTAAAAAAAAATTAATTGAGAAAAATAGTGATTTATTTTTGAAAGCAGAGAGCGAGGGTCGAAAGGCACGAGCTTGTAGCCCAAAAATAGATTTTAATGGGGGTGTGGGGGTGAAGCCTCCCGTAGTATGGATCCGGTTTATTTTTTGGGTTTAGCTTTATATTTGGATTTAGGGTTATTCGAAGGGTATTGTACCAAAATTCCCAAATAGTGAAATTGACTCTACTCTCTGCAGTCGATGAGGTAGGCATTCTTTGGTCAAACCTCTTGAATCTTTGTGTCGTCTCTCTCTTTTTTGGATTACATTTGTGCTTTATGCGTATTTGATTTCTAATAATTGGTATCATAGCTCTTGGTTGGGGTTTTATTTCTTGCGCATAAAATAGGGTTCACAATGACAACTGTGACTACAAAATTCGATGTAGAGAGGTTCGATGGAAAATTTAGCTTCAGTCTATGAAAGATCTAAATGAAATCATAATTGGTTATGCAAGGTTTGTAGAGGACGATTACAGAGGATTATCCACTGGAGTTGAGAAAGACTGAGAAGGCAGATCTGACGGAAAGGGCTTTGAGTGTGATCTTCATGAGTGTAAGAGATAGTGTTCTTCAAGAAATTTTGGAGATGGATTTTGCAAAAAAGACGTGAAAGAAGCTGGAAGAGTTGTATTTGATGAAGTCACTGATGAATTGCCTATACCTAAAGAAGAAGTTATATACTTTTCAAATGATCGAAGGTACATTGGTAAATTCTCATATTGATGAATTTAATTCAATTATAATGGATCTGAAGAATGTCGATATTGAGATTGATAGTGAGGATCAGGCCTTGATATTGTTATGTTCATTACCCTCATCATATGAAACCTTTACGAATACTATGTTGTATGAAAAAGATAGTATTTGGTTTAATGATGTTAGTAATGCATTGAAATTGAAGGAGTTGAAAAAGAGTTTTTCAGACAGTAAAACAAAGGGTGGGGGTTTAATGATGAGGGGAAGAACATAACAAAAGGACTTTCAAAAGAAAAAGTCCAAGGCTAGGTCGAAGTCTAGAGCGAAGAAGCTGACATGTTTTGAGTGTGGAGAATAAGGCCATTTTCAAAGGGATTGTTCTAAGTTGAAAGAGAAGAAGAAGGGCAAGCAAAAGAAGGAAAGTTCTGCAAATGCAAATGCTATTTATGGCCTTCACAGTTCTAACGAAAGTGATGATGTAGGTTTTGTTTTCATAGCAGGTGCAAGTGAGAAATAGAATACCTGGATTCTTGACTTTGGTGCTACTTATCACATATGTATTCATAGGCATTGGTTTTCAACGTATAAAGGGTTGAATTAGTGTATTCATTTGGTAGATGATTATGCATTGTCTATGGTAGGGATTGGTAGTGTTCAATTAAGGATGTTTGATAAGGTTGTCAGAATTCTTAACAATGTCTGACATGTTCCTGATATGAAGAGGAATCTAATTTCTCAGACGACTTTGGCAATTCAAGGTTACAAACAGACTTCAGAAGGGCAATTCTATAAAGTTTGGCAAGGGCTCCATGGTTTGATGAAGGGGAAGCTCAAGGATCGACTGTATCATCTTCAGGGCCGTGTGGTTATTGGAGAAACTGCAGCAGTTAGTGGAAGCAGTGCTGCTAAATAGTTTCAGTTGTGGCATCTACATCTTGGTCATATAAGTAACAAGGGGGCTGTCTATGTTGGATAAGCGAGATCTTTTGAATGGCTATAAGAATGATGAGTTGAATTTCTGTGAGCATTGTATGTTCGACAAACAGACAAGGGTGAAATTCAGCAAGCAAGAAGTCCATAAGACAAAAGGTAGGTTGGATTATATACATTCTGACTTATGGGGTCTGAATAGAGTTCCTTCGAAATGTGGTGCTAGATATTTTATGACATTGATTGATGATTTCTCCAAAATGGTATGGTTCTATTTCTTGAAGATGAAAGATGAGACATTTTCAACCTTTGTTATATGGAAGATAATGGTAGAAAGGCAAACGGAAAGAAAGGTGAAGCATCTTCGAATTGATAATGGGTTGGAATTTTGCAATTCTGAGTTCGATGAGTTCTGTGACACCCGGGGCTGACGAGGGCGGGGAGTGATCGCCGGTGCCAGAAAGAGCACGGACAAGGAGTGGCTCCTGATAGGCTTCTAGGCGGAGGGGCACATGAATAAACTGATCCCACACCCGAAAAAGAGGGATCCCGAAACTGTGTAAGGATGGTGTTGCATAGTTGAGTGATTTCGAGATTGTGCAGGTATGAGACTGTGCAATCGAGAATAGCTTAAGTGATTAGATAGGTACTATCCATACTAACAAGGTGCACCTATAGGATGGGTGACCTCCTGGGAAGTTTTCTCAAGAAGCATGTGAGTGAGGACAAAGCATGCTGGAAAGGTCTCGTGTTGGGTTGTGGAGGCAGTCGTCTAATCAGGCTCTTACAAGTTCTGTAGCAAAGAAGGAATAGTTAGACACTGCACTTGTGCAGGAACACCACAATAGAATGGTGTTGTAGGTGTAAGCAAGGATTTCTAGGCTGAAGCGATTAACATAGTGAATTATTTGGTCAATAAATCTCCATCTTCAGCTATTGACTGTAAGACTCCTTTTGAGGTATGGTCCGGTTCCACTACTAATTATTCTGGTTTGAGAATATTTAGTTATCTTGCGTATGCTCATGTGAGAGATGGTAAACTTGTCACACCCCGACCCAAGGCCCAAGGGATGCGACAAGATCCCGTAGCATAACCATCGCTCACCCGTCTCAGGAAAACAACAATTATACTACAAGGGATTTTGACCTTCTAATGCTCGTATAAGAAATCCAAAGAAAAGACAGATAAATAAATACCAAACCCTGGATATATACATA
>CANYBF010340965.1:0-15963 GCA_948192965.1 Dalechampia spathulata
TATACTATTTATATTATAACTTAAATAAATCTCTAATTATTAAGACATCATTCACTTAAATAATCTCTTAATAACTTTTCTTATACTTAAATATTCTTTTTAAATCTCAAATTAAAATTCATTTTAAGTCATATATATTCATATCAAATTATACCTTACTCTTAAGCTTAATCAATTTCAACCTTTATTGATTTTAATTAATTCAACTTATACCATTTATCATAACTTAATTTATTCTAAAAAAAATACTCGTAATTTGCTTAATTTAATATTTATTTTATCACATTCCTTATTTGACCGAATACCCATATAAAATAACACCCAATTTCCAATCATTTATAAGTCTAATTAAACTTTTCTTCCTTAAAGCCATCTTAATTAATCTAATTATTGCTTCCTTTAAATATAATTTTTCTGTCTTATCCAATTATTTGCTTAACAAATTCCAGTAAAAATAATTTCTAAAATCCATATTTATAATAAATTTTAAGCCTTATTTTTATCAAATGCTCATTTTAAAGCCATATTCTTTAACTCAAGTTTATCTTTTCTTAATTTCCTTATCATTAATCTTCTATTTTTTTTATTTACTTACATATTAATTCCATTTTAACTAAATTTCCAGCAACTAAATCCTTTCCTTTATTTCGGACATAGCAAAATAAATACTACAACACACCCACACAAACCTCTTCATCATTTTATTAATTGATATTACAAACCTAACTCAACTAAGCTCCAAAATATCAATGTAAAACAACCAAGCAGCCAAAGACCATTCAGCTAGAACCCAATATCCATCAAAAATTTATTTATCCAGTAATTTCAACTCTAAATTTAACTTACCAAGCTCACCATTCAACTAAATAAACCCAAGCTTCACTTAAATCTCTCACCTTTGTGGATTTAGCTACGGTTTTGTATGCCCCTTTATATTTTCACTCCTTGGACTTGATCTATGTTTAGATCAAACTTGCATGTACCTTTTAGATGAAAATCAAACATAAAATAAGGTTAGGATAAAACATATGTTTTGGTTTCTAGCCAAAGCTCACCAAACTTCATATTTTCATTTTGATTTTAAAATATCTATAACAAAAGGTTTCGATCATGGAAAAGAATAAAAGAAATCATAAGTATTTCGACCTTACCTTAAAGGTTTCACAAAGAACAAGCTAGAACATGCAAAAATCCGAACCAAAAATAAGAACAAAGTTGGTCAAGCTTCGGCTTCTTCAAAGGATGACTTCGGTTTGTTTTTTTTTTTTGAAGCTGTGATTTAAAGAAAATGGAATCAAAAAGATGCGACCTTGAAGCTTTTAGAATAACATGCATGTGCCTTCTTCAAGTAAGTAAGAAAATGGAAAGCTTTTGTTTTCAACTCAATCTGAAACATTTGAGACCAATTTTAATCATGAAGTTTTAAAATAAAATGAAAGATGCTTGAAGATAGTTTCAGCTTCTTAAAGGAGGAAGAGGAAAAGAACTAAAGCTAAGGAAGAAAGGTAAGAAGCAAGATAAGAGTAAGATGGGTACAACTTAAACAAAATGAAGATATGAAAAGAATGAGTGGTGGAGGGGCAGATTTCGGCCAAGGATAAGGAGATGAGATGATATTGAGATTTAGGTCAAGACAAACCGTAGGACATGCATGTCCCATATAGGACAAAAGCTCATTAAACCTCCATATATTTGATTGTTTGTATTTTAGAGCCTTAAAGATGTATATGACCCATTCCACCAACCAAAGACCCTTATTTATGTATTTTTAGCATTAAATACCCACTAATACACCTTAATTTAATTATAATATCACTTAATAATTTTATTTTCCCCTTTTGACGTAATTATGACATCATAATGTCATAATAATTAAAATTACTATTTTTATCTATTCTAAAATTTATATTTAATTTATTAATCATACTAATTCATCATTTCTGCATAATAATTAATTTTTTTCTTCGTTTTCTAATTAATTACTCATGAACATCCTCAATACCTATTTATGACATCATAAATAAATTTTTAATTCAAAATTTTTAAACTTTACAGATATCTAATTTAAGTTAATACAAGCACAATGGTCAAAACCATTTAGTCAAATTCACTGTATATAGCTTAAAATCCATATTTTAGTGTCGTTTAACATCAGTTTTAAGGGTTTGCGGTAAAATTGTCAATATCCTCTTTTAAGTTTTAAACTCAATTGTTATCTTATACTTATCACCATAATCATAATTTTATATCATTTCCACAACAATAACATCGAAAAATGAGGATGTGACAATTGAAAAGTTTGCTACAACTTTTCAAAAGGCAAAAGAAAGAAGGAGATCTGCTTAAAAGTAAGTTATCAATCTCCTTATATTTATATAATCTTCTCTGTATATGATGGTTTCTATGCATAGAATTGTAAGATTCATTGTAAAACATGAATTTAAAATGGTTTTAAATTATATCTTCTGCTGCAAATCATGTTTTAATTAAACCAACAGTACTTAATTGACAAACATATCCATATAGCCTAAACAGGAACTCTTTTCTATCTAAACCTCTATAACCTTGGTTCCTTCAAGTACATAAATGACCTTTTAATTGTTTTCTCTTGGGTTTGATAAGCAAAGAATTCCCTGTGGCCTAAATTTGTTAAAATTATCATTATGACATGCATACTTCTAAATTTTCATGTGGCAAAAGTTTTATTGAATGAGACATGCTGATAGAAGCAAAGTTCATACTATTTTTTCTAAAAAAATGAAAATGTCCAAAGAAAAATAGTATGATGAAAAACACAATCTGAAGGGATTAAGAACTCACTAAGGGTAGACAAACTGCAGATGAAGTGTGCACGACCAACATTATTATCAACAGACACCTCATTTTTAGTAGAATGAACATAAAAACCATGAGGCTGGAAATCTTATGGGGCTATGAATTTGATCAGAATCATTCCACTGCATGTTTCTTGGACAGCTAGAATAACAAAGTTGAGAGAATATCAAACCAATGATTGCATTGAACATTGGGTGACCCTCAAATTCAAATTCTTGCATCAGACTATCAAACAAAAATTGTAGAATAAATCAGATAAAGTTGGTTGCAATAGACCAAAACCAAATAGTTGTGCTAAGGATATAGACCATAATGAGATAATAATACACTAAAGGTATACACAAACAAGAGATATAAAGACCTTCCTCCACCCAGTATATAGTAAATTGTTTTTATGCTTTCATACATAAAAGTTCATGATTAAATCTTATTTGGTCAGTTCTTGGTGTTAGATATTTAAAATTTTGGATAATTGGTTTGGTTTGCTTCATTAATTTGAAGGGGTTAATCAAACCGTATAACAATACATATTATTTTATATGTATTTAAAAAACATCCTATTTTGAAAAAGCTATCCTAATGTTCCTAATTAAATCCATCTAAAGATTGCTAATTAATCATAATTTTTGATAAATAGAAATTTCCTATTTATGAGGTTGAGTAAAAAATATACTATAAATTTTTTTGAATATTTTATTGGGTTTGGTTAAATGGTTATTAACCAAACCAATCAAATGTTATTTTGGTCAATTTGGCTTGATTAAATTTTATTAATCGATTAAAATTTTTTAATCAGTTAAATGGTTAATGATATTATGAAAGTTTCATTTAGTTAGTTAACCAAATCCCCACGTTTACTTCTAGAAATGTCTAATGGGTATAAGCAAATTCATTATGCTTCCAAGCAGTGTGTTTTCCACAATTAACATTAGCATGCAATTCTACAAGCACATCTTAGAATGAACTCATGTATATGTGAACATGAAAAACTTTTTACCAATGTTTGTGCATTTACTCTTACTTAAAGGGAAGGTTGACACCCATTTCTAAATAAAAAGTCAAAATAAATATACAATTAAAAACATGGAGAATTCAAGATTAGAGATATTTAGTTGGTTTTTGAAGTCTAGAAATGATCAATATGATGTAGACTAAGAGATATGACAATCGGGGCATCACATTAAATTTTCAATTTGCAAATTGGTAAGTTGAACAATATCAATACATTGAAGAAGCAATTTTAGAAGAAGAAATTTAAAAATATTAGGAGAAAACAAACTTTTCTAGCTTCCTTTTTTTGTCTTAAAAATAATTAGGCATTACCTATTTTCTGGTAATGACAACAAAAATTCTATAATCCTGACAAGAACATTAATGTTTTATCAGAGAATAGGCTATCTGTTTATTTCCACATTAAGCTAAACTATTAAGCAAAGAAAGAAATTAAACCTCATAACATTCCGACATTCACCCTCAATGTTACCCTACATCATTTGAAAAAGTATGGACTCTAAATGAACAATAAAAATACCCTACTCAATAAATAAGAATTTGATCAACATGGTGCAAATGGAAAATAATCACATATGATAAAGGCAACTTGACAAGAAAATAAAAAAATCAAGAAACAAACAAATATCACAATTCGAAGCATTACACCTCATTCAATGATCCATTCCTGTTTCTTTTATTAGATAAGTTGATTCTAAGTCTTGTCATCCAAGTATCAAAAATTCCATTGACAACAGTCACATTTGCATATTCAGTTTCTAGATGCTTGATAAGCTTCATTGAAACCTAATTTTGTGGGCAATATGTATGGTAATATGAATTATATCAAAGGATAACAATATTATAAATGTTAATAAAAAAATATTATAGCCTATTCTCTCATAAAACATTAATGTTCTTATCAGGATTATAGAATTTTTTTTTATCATTGCTAGAAAATAAGTAATGCCTAATTATTTTCGAGATAAAAAGGAAGCTAGAAAAGTTTAGGATTCTTTAACTTTAAGCTCACTGCTCTAGGAAATTAATTTTTATTATTGCCCCAATAAGTTGTTTGAAGTCAAAATGGTTTGTTTTCTCCTAATATTTTTAAATTTCTTCTTCAAAAATTGCTTTTCCAATTTCTTGATATTGTTCAACTTACCAATTTGCAAATTGAAAATTTAATATGACACCCCAATTATCATATCTCTTGGTCTACATCATTTTGATCATTTTTAGACTTCAAAAATCAACCACATATCTCTAATATTGAATTCTCCATGTTTTTAATTGTATATTTATTTTGGCTTTTTATTTACAAATGGGTGTCAACCTTCCCTTTAAGTAGGAGTAAAAGCACAAACATTGGCAAAAAGTTTTTCATGTTCATATATACATGAGTTTGTTTTAAGATGTGCTTGTAGAATTGCATGCTAATGTTAATTGTGGAAAACACACTACTTAGAAGCATAATGAATTTGCTTGTATCCATTAGAGATTTCTAGAAGTAAATGTGGGCATTTGGTTAATTGGTTAATTAACTGAATGAAACTTTCATAATATCATTAACCATTTTATTCATAAAAAAAATTTAACAGATTAAAAAACTTTAAATCAAGCCAAATTGATCAAAATAACATTTCGATTGGTTCGGTTAATAACAATTTAATCAAACCCAATAAATATTCAAAAAAATTTATAGTATATTTTTTACTCAACCTCATAAATAGGAAATTTCTATTTATCAAAAATTATGATTAATTAGCAATCTTTAGATGGATTTAATTAGGAACATTAAGATAGCTTTTTCAAAATAGGATGTTTTTTAAATACATATAAAGTAATATGTATTGTTATACGATTTGATTAACCCCTTCAAATTAACCAAACCAAACCAAACCAATTATCCAAAATTTTAAATATCTAAAACCAAAAACTGACCAAATAAGATTTAATCATGTAATTTTATGTACAAAAGCATAAAAGCAATTTACTATGTACTGGTTGGGGGAAGGTCTTTATATCTCTTATTTGTGTATACCTTTAGTGTATTATTATCTCATTATGGTCTATATCCTTAGCATAACTATTTGGTTTTGGCCTCTTGCAACCAACTTTATTTAATTTATTCTATAATTTTTGTTTGACAGTCTAATGCAAGAATCTGAATTTGACGGTCACCCAATGTTCAATGCAATCATTGGTTTGATATTCTCTCAACTTTGTTATTCTAGCTTTCCAAGAAATATGCAGTGGAATGATTTTGATCAAATTCATAGCCTCATATACTCTAACTTGTCAATTAGTCATCTAGATAATTCAGCTTTAGCAATCATATATGAAGTAAAAGGCTTATTGGGCAATAATGCACTTCTCAATGATGAATCGGAGTCTTACTTTCACTATGGTTTAGAGACCTCTGTCATGAATGATAAAGAAATGGTTATGATAACATATAATGGCTTTCAGAAAGAAGTGGTACCCATGGAGATTGAAGTTATATAGCAGAGCAATGTCCCACAAGATTTTTCAGCCTCATGGTTTTTATGTTCATTCTGTTGAAAATAAGGTGTCTGTTGATAATAATGTTGGTTGTATATACTTGATCTGCAGTTTGCTTGCCCTTAGTGATTTCTTAATCCCTTCAAATTGTGTTTTTGATCATGCTATTTTTCTTTGGCCATTTTCATTTTTTTGGTAAAAATAGAGTCAACTTTGCTTCTGTCAACATGCCTCACTCAATAAAACTTTTGCCACATGAAAATTGAGAAGTATGCATGTCACAATAATAATTTCAACAAATTTGGGCCATAGGGAATTCTTGGCTTATGAAACCTAAGAGAAAACAATTAAAAGGTCATTTATGTACTTGAAAGAACTAAGGTTGTAAAGGTTCAAATAGAACAGAGTTCCTATTTAGACTATATGGATATGTTTGTCAATTAAGTACATAGTGAATACACATCCTTACACTTTAATGCACATGAGTAAGGGTGTAAATGAGTCAAGCCGTTCGCGAGCTACTTAAGTCTCGGCTCGATAAAAGCTCAACTCAAGCTCATTCGTTAAGTTAAACGAGTCAAGCTAGAGCTTTATTTTGAAGCATATTTTGTAAACAAGCTCAGCTTGAGCTCATTGATATTCGACTCGTTTAAGCTCGTAAGCTGGCTTATTTATGAGCTCATAAACTGGCTTGTTTATGAGCTTATGAACCGACTCATTTATGAGCTCATGAGCCAGCTCGTTTATGAGTTTGTGAGCTGACTCGTTTATGAGCTCGTGAATTATATCATTTATAAGATCATGAGCCAGCTCATTTATGAGTTTGTGAGCTGGCTCATTTATGAGCTCATGAATTATATCGTTTATAAGCTCATGAGCCAACTCGTTTATGAGATCGTGAGATGACTCATTTATAAGCTCGTGATTCAACTCGTTTATGAGCTCGTGAAATAATTTATTATAGGCTCATGAGCTAACTTATTTATAAGCTCGTGAATAGGCTCATTTGTATACTTGTGAGTTGGCTTCTTCATTTTATTATTTTTATATAATTTATTTCATTATATGCTATTAATAATTTATTTATATATGAATACTAAATTATAGAAATAAATATAGTAATTAATAATATATTACATATATCAAAAATTAACTTTTATATTATTGTTACGATTATATCTATAAATAATTTACTAATTAATATTGTAAAAATATTTATTTTTAAGTTTAAATAAAATATAATTAATGTATATAAGATATATTTATATGACACTTAAAATCATAAGATTCAAGTAATATTAGATTTAATAATACTCAAATAAATAAATTATTTATAGTACAAAAACTTTAATACAAATAATGCTTATAAGTTAACTAATGATGTGTCATTTTGTACAACTAACAATAATTGATAATAAGAGAATAATATGATTCAGCAAATTAAGAATAAATAATTGAAATAAATAATATAATTACCTTTTGATAAAATTAACAATGTTTTCAAATAAAAAAATAAATTAAAATGAAGACTATATGATAAACACTTCTTATGATTTTAATTAGGACTTACATATTTAAATTTAAAATCAAATCATATTTTATTGAGCTTTGGATTTCAAATTTAATTATATTATGGATGAATATTTTTAAAAAGATCTACAAAATATAAATTTGTTATAATTAATTATAACATTTTATTTGAAATCTATTAGCTCTACAATTAATTATTACTCTAAGACTTGAAATTATAATTATTGGTATATTAAGTCTAACTCCAAATGCCTTGTTTTTTCTAAATTGATATAGAAACATTAAATTTAAATAAAAAATATTTTATTATTTTTTATAGCATAAAGTATAAAATGGTTTAGAAAATTTGATCTTGACTTTTAAAATTAAAATGCAAATTAGTTCAGTTTGTAACTTATTTCAAATATGGCTTTATAAAATTTATTAAGTCACATTTACCATGACTTATTGAACAAAAATATCAAATTCAAATAAAATAAAATACTAATTTTCATATTTAAATCATAGATGTTGTAAAATGTTATAATTTTATACACATATTTTGTTATTTATATAAAAAAATTAATTTTATTTTAATAGTTTAATTATTATTATAAAATCATTTTCACATTACTTTAATAGTTAAATCATTTATTTGACTAGAGTCTATTAATCAGTGATTAATAATCACCAATATATATATATATATATATATAATCTTTTTATTTTTTTAGTTTTAAAATTAACAACCAAAATGACGTCATTTTGGTTGTTCAATTTTTAACCAGCAAAACGAAGTCCTTTTAGTTGGTATATAGCAAATAATCCCTAAATTTAATCGTGAAATTCATTTGCTCCCATTCTTGAAAATCAATTTCTCAAACCTAACGTGAAGTGGGTGGATTTTTCACCTAACTCAAAGATACAAAGGCTACATTATTGTAAGTTTTCAGTTTTTGCTCCAATGTGTTTGTTTATCCTTTTTTGTGTGTATGAGTCAACTCTTGGTTTTGTAGTTAATTTATGGCTTTGTTTGTTCTAGTTTTGCTTATTTTCTTTTTTCGATTTAGATCGATAAAGTAATGATGCAATAAGAAGATGTTTGTTTTGTTTTTTTTTATTAGTGGGTTTAGCTAATTTGTGTGTGGATAAAATATTTTGTTGTTTGTAGTTGTTTTCACCAAACTAGGGATTTAGGTGTCTTATTAAAATTGCCTTTTCTTTTATCTTTTCATCAATTAGGTTATTTGAAATTGATCATTGTCCACTCGATCACTGGTAAGTGTTTTGGTACTTAGTATCTATCTATCTCTGTGATTCATACACTTATGTATCAAAGAGCATTGATTTTTTTTTTCAGCTCTCTATTTTTCACTATTTGTTGTTGCTGTACAGATTGACAAGGGATACATGTCATCATAGTTCATTATAAACCAGATTAACAAGGGTTGTAGTTAAATGCCCAGGATTTGGAGATGGAAAAAAAGCTTTATTGCAAGATATTGCCCTTATGACAGGTGAACTTGCTTCCCAACTTAGATGTGATTAGTTTATATGAAAACTAGAAACAGAGGCAGCATTTGTAAGTTTAAGGATTGTTGATTTTAGAAATTCTCTAATGTTACTTAAGACTTTTATTGATCCACCTACTTTTAAAATGTCTACAGAAAATAATAATCTCTAGTTCTGCATTACCTTATGCCTCATGACCATGCAGCTAGGTCTTTGCTTTTGATCTTCTAAATTATTTCCATTGAATTTATTTCAGGTGGTGATTTTCTTTCAGAGATTTTGGTCTAGGTCTCATGGGAGCAACCTCAGATCAACTTGGCATTGTACAAAAAGTTATTATAATAAGCAACTCAACAACCATAATAACTAACCCTTCTACTAGAGCTGAAGTTCAGGCAAGAAATTTACAGATGAGGAAGGATCTTATGGAAACAGATAATAAATATCTATCAAGAAAGCTCAAAGAAAGAATTGTCATGTTGTTTGGAGTTGTGGGTGTAATCAAGGTTTGTAATATAATGAGCTAGTGTGCAATGACATATCTGATAAATAGTCGAGCATGCAACGAATTTTCTTCTTAATGAAACCAATAACCCCATAAACTTACCTTATTTGCTTGCATATATATGAATGAGCTTTTAAAAGCATGGAGATAAAAGCGTTCATGTTTGTTTTATTCTCCAAATGACATTATGGATATTTGTAGTTTGCATTTTAAATTTTGAATGTTTGTAGATTGGATTTTAATATTTGAATGTTTTTTGAAATATTATGACATTTTAACATGTTTTATTTTTGAACCATTTCTATTTAATTTATTTTCAAGCTTGAATTCAAGCTTGATTATGAGCCTCTTTTCAAGCTTGATCATGAGCCTCTTTTTGAGCTTGATCATGAGCCTCTTTTTGAGCTTGATTCGAGCTTTAAATAAGTATGTAACTAAGCTGAGCTCAAGCCAAACTTGAGTTAAACTCAAGCCTCATAAATTCAAGCTTGAGCTCCAACATTTTAAGAAATTTTGAGCTCGAGCCGAGCTCGAGCTTGCCCAAAAACTCACGAGTCGAGCTTGAACACTTAAATACTCAACTCGGCTTGACTCATTTACACCCCTACTCTGATGCTTATGGTAATATTTTCTGTTAATTAACTAGAAGATGATAAGTGATTCTCTACTATTCTGATGCTTGTTTTTCTGTGAACTTGAGGATTCCACTCTGTTATTTTTGAGCTTCATCTATATGAATTGTGTGCTATTCTAAATGTTTTGCCAGTTGCTTATCCTATTGAATCTGACTGTCACCCTAAAGCTGGCACTTGTTTTCAATGTATTTTAGTCAATCAATAATAATAGAGGGTATTAAAATGGGAGTGGGAGATGGAAGTTACAACTCAAAGAAACGGAAAAGGAATTTGAATACTATACTTGAGGAACATTATCATTTCACGACATTAGAGAAATTCTATAAGAGAATCATTCTATGTTTAGCAAAGCCATCTTACCTTTTTGGACTAGGCTCACATAATGTGTGATCAGATAATCGTATTAGATGATGTCACCTATTGTGGACTCTGGTTAAGCGATATAATTGGATGGATGCAAGTGGTGTACTTAGCATTTTATTGAAAGGGACTTGTAAAGATTTTTAGCCTTCCATGAATCGCTTCAAGTATTTAGTATGATTTTTTAATCTTTTTTTTATTAACATTTATAATATTGTTATCCTTTGATATAATTCATATTATCATACATATTGCCCATAAAATTAGGTTTCAATGGAGCTTATCAAGCATGTAGAAACTGAATATGCAAACGTGATTGTTGTCAGTGGAATTTTTAATACTTGGATGACAAGACTTGGAATCAACTTATCTAGCAAAAGAAACATGAATGGATCATTGAATGAGGTGCAATGCTTCAAATTGTGATATTTGTTTGTTTCTTGATTTTTTTATTTTCTTGTCAAGCTGCCTTCATCATATGTGATTATTTTCCATTTGCACCATGTTAATCAAATTCTTATTTGTTGAGGAGGGTGGTTTTATTGTTCATTTAGAGTCCATAATTTTTTAAATGATTCAGGGTAACATTGAGGGTGAACGTTAAAATGCTAGGAGGTTTAATTTCTTTCTTTGCTTAATAGTTTACCTTGATGTGGAAATAAACAGATAGCCTATTCTCTGATAAAACATTAATGTTCTTGTCATGATTATAGAATTTTTTTTGTCATTACCAGAAAATAGGTAATGTCTAATTATTTCTGAGATAGAAAAAGGAAGTTGGAAAAGTTTAGGAGTCTAACTTTAAGCTCATAGCTCTAGGAAATTGATTTTTATTATTGCCCCTATGAGTTGTTTGAAGTCGAAATGGTTTGTTTTCTCTTGATATTTTTAAATTTTGTCTTCAAAAATTACTTCTCCAATGTCTTGATATTGTTCAACTTACCAATTCAAATTGAAAATTTAATGTGATACCTCGATTATCATATCTCTTACTCTATATCATATTGATCATTTCTAGATTTCAAAAATCAACCACATATCTCTAATCTTGAATTCTCCATGTTTTTAATTGTATATTTATTTTGGCTTTTTATTTACAAATGGGTGTCAACCTTCCCTTTAAGTAGGAGTAAAAGCACAAACCTTGGCAAAAAGTTTTTCATGTTCACATATGCATGAGTTCGTTCTAAGATGCGCTTGTAGAATTGCATGCTAATGTTAATTGTGGAAAACACACTGCTTATACCCATTAGACATTTCTAGAAGTAAACATGGGCATTTGGTTAATTAGTTAATTGACTGAATGAAACTTTCATAATATCATTAACCATTTAACAGATAAAAAATTTTTTAACCGATTAATAAACTTTAATCAAGCCAAATTGACCAAAATAACATTTGATTGGTTTGGTTAATAACCATTGAACCAAAACCAATAAAATATTCAAAAAAATTTATAGTATATTTTTTACTCAACCTCATAAACAGGAAATTTCTATTTATCAAAAATTATGATTAATTAGAAATCTTTAGATGGATTTAATTAGGAACATTAGAATAGCTTTTTCAAAATAGGATGTTTTTTAAATACATATAAAGTAATATGTATTATTATACGATTTGATTAACCCCTTCAAATTAACAAAACCAAACCAAACTAATTATCCAAAATTTTAAATATCTAACACCAAAAACCGACCAAATAAGATTTAATCATGCACTTTTATGTATGAAAGCATAAAAGCAATTTACTATGTACTGGTTGGGGGAAGGTCTTTATATCTCTTGTTTATGTATACCTTTAGTGTATTATTATCTCATTATGGTCTATATCCTTAGCATAACTATTTGGTTTTGGTTTCTTACAACCAAATTTATCTGATTTATTCTACAATTTTTATTTGACAGTCTGATGCAATAATCTGAATTTGAGGGTCACCCAATGTTCAATGCAATCATTGGTTTGATATTCTCTCAACTTTATTATTCTAGCTTTCCAGGAAACATGCAGTGGAATGATTCTGATCAAATTCCTAGCCCCATATATATTGACTTGTCAGTTAGTCATCTGGACAATTCAGCTTCAATAATCATATATGAAGTAAAAGGCTCATTGGGCCATAATGCACTTCTCAATGATCAATCAAAGTCTTACTTTCACTATGGTTCAAAGACTTCTATCATTAATCATAAAGAAATGGTTGTGACAACAAATAATGACCTTTATAAAGAAGTTATACCCATGGAGGTTGATGTTATACAGTAGAGCAATGTCCCATAAGATTTCCAGCCTCATGGTTTTTAAGTTCATTCTGCTGAAAATTAAGTGTTTGTTGATAATAATGTTGGTCGTACACACTTCATCTGTAGTTTGTCTGCCCTTAGTGAGTTCTTATTCCCTTCAGATTGTGTTTTTCATCATACTATTTTTCTTTGGCCATTTTCATTTTTTTGGTAAAAATAGTGTCAACTTTGCTTCTATCAGCATGCCTTATTCAATAAAACTTTTACCACATGAAAATTTAGAAGTATGCATGTCACAATAATAATTTCAACAAATTTAGGCCACATGGAATTCTTGGCTTATGAAACCCAAGAGAAAACAATTAAAAGGTCATTTATGTACTTGAAAAAACCAAGGTTGTAGAGGTTCAAACAGAACAAAGTTCCTGTTTAGATTATATGGATATGTTTGTCAATTAAGTACATAGTGAATATACATCCTTACACTTTGATGCACATGAGTAGGGGTGTAAATGAGTCAAGCCATTCGTGAGCTACTTAAGTTTCGGCTTGATAAAAGCTTGACTCAAGCTCATTCGTTAAGTTAAACGAGTCAAGCTCAAGCTTGACTTTGAAGCTCGTTTTGTAAACAAGCCAAGTTTGAGCTCATTGATATTCGACTTGTTTAAGCTCGTGAGCTTACTCGTTTATGAGCTCATGAGCCGGCTCATTTATGAGCTCGTAAGCTGGATCATTTATGAGCTTGTGAGCCAGCTCGTTTATGAGCTCGTGAGCTGGCTCGTTTATGAGCTCGTGAATTATATCATTTATAAGCTCGTGAGCTAACTCGTTTATGAGCTCATGAGCTGACTCGTTTATAAGCTTGTGATTCAACTCGTTTATAAGGTTGTGAAATAATTTATTATAAGCTCATGAGTTAACTCGTTTATGAGCTTGTGAATAGGCTCATTTGTATGCTTGTGAGTTGGCTCCTTCATTTTATTATTTTTATATAATTTATTTCATCATATAATATTAAAAATTTATTTATATATGAATACTAAATTATATAAATATACATAGTAATTAATAATATATTACACATATCAAAAATTAGTTTTTATATTATTGTTACGATTATATCTATAAATAATTTACTAATTAATATTGTAAAAATTATTTATTTTTAATTTTAAATAAAATATAATTAATATATATAAGATATATTCATATGACTCTTAAAATCTTAAGATTCAAGTCATATTAGATTTAATAATACTAAAATAAATAAATTATTTACAGTACAAAAACTTTAATACAAATAATGCTTATAAGTTAACTAATGAATGTGTCATTTTGTAAGACTAGCAATAATTGATAATAAGAGAATAATATGATTCAACAAATTAAGAATAAATAATTGAAATAAATAATATAATACCTTTTGATAAAATTAACAATGTTTTCAAACAAAAAAATAAATTAAAACGAAGACTATATGATAAAGAAGACTATATGATAAACGCTTCTCATGATTTTAATTAGGACTTACAGAGTTAAATTTGAAATCAAATCATATTTTATTGAGCTTTGGATTTCAAATTTAATTATATTATGGATGAATATTTTTAAAAAAATCTACAAAATATAATGTTGTTATAATTAATTATAACATTTTATTTGAAATTTATTAGCTCTACAATTAATTGTTACTCTAAGACTTGAAATTATAATTATTGGTATATTAAGTCTAACTCCAAATGCCCTTTTTTTTTCTAAATTGATATAGTAGCATTAAATTTAAATAAAAAATATTTTATTATTTTTTATAGCATAAAGTATAAAATGGTTTAGACAATTTGATCTTGACTTTTAAAATCAAAATGCAGATTAGTTGAGTTTGTAACTTATTTCAAATATATTTTTTTTTTTTTTTAAATTAACAACCAAAACGACGTCATTTTGGTTGTTTAATTTTTAACCACCAAAATGAAGTCCTTTTAGTTGGTATATGGTAAATAATCCCTAAATCTAATTATGAAATTCATTTACTCCCATTCTTGAAAATTAATTTCTCAAACCTAACGTGAAGTGGCTAGATTTTTCACCTAACTCAAAGATACAAAGGCTACATTATTGTAAGTTTTCAGTTTTTCCTCCAATGTGTTTATTTATCCTTTTCTATGTGTACGAGTCATCCCTTGGTTCTGTCGTTAATTTATGGCTTTTTTATTCTAGTTTTGCTTCTTTTCTTTTTTCAATTTAGGTCGATAAAGTAGTGATGCAATGAGGAGATGTTTTTTTTTTTTGTTTTGTTTTATTAATGGGTTTAGCTGATTTGTGTGTGGATAAAATGGTTTGTTCTTTGTAGTTGTTTTCACTTAACTAGGGATTTATGTGTCTTATTAAAATTGCCTTTTCTTTTGTCTTTTCATCAATTAGGTTATGTGAAATTGACCACTATCCACTCGATCACTGGTAAGTGTTTTGGTACTTAGTGTCTATTTATCTCTGTGATTCATACACTTATGTATCAAAGAGCATTGATATTTTTTTTCATCTCTCTGTTTTTCACTGTTTGTTATTGTTGCTATATAGATTGACAAGGGCTACATATTGTTAGTGTATGCTCTAGAGCATCATGTGTATTTGTACTATACGTTTTCATTAATAAAGGCATTATTCATTATATAGTACAATGTTTTAAATGAACTTGTTTTACTTGGAGTATTAAACTATATATTGAATTCCATGATATTGGAATAGTGCAGAAGAATCCATAAAGAGTTTATGGAATGAGATTCTTATTGTATGCAAATGTTCAATATCTAAATATCCCTGATCATAGTATTAATAAGAATGGACATTATTAGTATGGGAAGATCAACA
>CANYBF010341045.1:0-24160 GCA_948192965.1 Dalechampia spathulata
TGGTAATATCATATATTTGGAATAAAATGAAAGTGCTCAAATTGATAAATAACACGCGAGCTAGATTAGATGTAATATTTAGTGATTTCTTTCAAAGAGTGGTAGATGGCGAAAAGTCTACAACTCATAATGGAAACATAAGCATATCACATGAAATGGTGGTACAAAATGATGGAAAAGATTCATGTGAGAAGGCATTGATATAAAATGTATTTCTTGATTTTTTTGAGAGCTCGATATCATCAGAATACATGGAAAATTATACAATATTGACAACGAATAATGAATATGTGGATAAACTGAATCAAATGATAATTGATATATTCTTGCGAGAGACTCAAGTATACCTTAGCTATGACCATGTAGTTGATGATGTCAACACTAATTATTAAAAAGAATTTATGAATAGCTTGCAATCGAATAGAATCCCATCACATATACTACAGTTGAAATTTACTTGCCCAATAATATTTTTAAGGAATTTTAATGCATCAAATGAATTGTGCAATTGAACTCGAATGATATGCAGAAGATTTAGAAAAAATATCATACATGCTGAAATAACAGTTGGACAACATGTTAATAGACAAATATTACTATTAAGAATACCACTTAATCCACCAGAAGGTGAAAAAATATTCGTTCCAATTTAAAAGAAAGCAATTTCCAGTACGATTGTATTTTACAATGACTATAAATAATACATAGGGATAAACCATACCAAACGTAGGAGTATACTTATCAAAAAATGTTTTTCCACATGAAAAATTATATGTTGCATTATTAAGAGCGATTTCAAGCTCAACAATAAAAATATTAATCAAAAAAGATGATTTAAAAAAAAAGAACCGACATATACAAAAAAAATGTAGTCTATAAAAAGGTTTTGCTATCAAATAGATAAATAAATATTTTTTTTGAATGAATGGATGAAAATATTATATAAATAATATTTTAAATAAGTATATAATACTTAAATATCAAATATTAATTTAAAATTATAAAAAATATTACTATGATAAAAATTTTAAAAAAATGAAATATAAAATTATTACCAAATGACGGGTCAAAAAAATTGTACTAATGTAAAGCGTACGTTATGAAACTTTAGTTTTATTTAAAAAATGAAAAAAGATAAATAGAAGGGTATGATGGGGAAAATTTCACAATGATATCTGTCTTCGATTTTGAGATAACCAGTCAACAATCTTTTTTTTTTTTTTTTTTTGCCTAAAGTACCAATAATATGTGGATGAATTTGGAAAGAAAAGTACGAAAATTTCTAATTGGGTTAATATGAATAAATGTTGGGTTGTATTAGGTGTCGAAACGGTAAATAATTTTGGTTGATAAATGTCATGGGATTTTTATTTCTCATTGAAATCAATTACTGTCGGGGATTCAATTGACTGATTTATTCATTAAAAGGGTAAAATTATTATGTAGAAAAATAATAAGACACAAATTTTCAACCTTTCACACCTTTGCAAAATCAATTACAACAAAACAAAAAGGATTAAATTATATAATATATATATATATATATATATATATATAAAAGTTGACGGCCAAGAAAGTGATGTAAAGCAAGCATATTAGTCAAATGAACAGGAAATGTTACGAGAAAATCATTTTTAAAAGAGAGTTTCTTCTTTAATTTTTTTAAAAATTTATTATTGGTTTGATTTATTTATATGGATTGTTCTAATAAATATTATCGTTAAAAGAAGCTTCTTTTAATGACTATTCAAAACTGTAATAATTAAATATTAAAAAAATAAAATTGATAATATGATAATTAATTTTATTGAATAAGCTTGAAAATGGATGAACTAACAGGGAAAAATATTATTGACAATTTCTAAATTTGGCAGAGACAAATTGTAATGTCTGTTACTGTGAAATAAATACAATAAAAAAACCTATATATATTTTCGGTATATTATTTACTACAAAATAAATACAATAAAAAAAACATATTTACAGTAAGAAAATGTTGTGAACGATGGATTGGAAAATGCAAAAATAGAATATTTGCTTGGTCAAAATTTGTGGGTCCCTGTCAATGTAGGGCCCAATTTTGTTGAAATCAAACCTCAAGGGATTGCATGTTCATCAACTGCTTCAGGCTGCTCTTTTGATGACCATCATCTTGTCTTGCACAGCTTCCCTTTGGAAGTGGAAAGTCTAACGAGCATTTGGTTTCCTCTTCTTCTTCTTCTTGAAGATCAAGCGAGTACACCACATCCTCCTTGCTCCATCCCGCACGTAATAGTATCATGGATAAAACGCTCACGTGCCATACCACGTCCACTTTTCCATTCTTGACCCTTACGCAACTATTGTCTCTCTCCTCATCGCTGCCGTCCATCATCATCATCTCCCTCACTTCTTCCTCTCTCCATCCTCCTTCTCTCAACTTCCAAAATACGTCTTCTAAACAATCTCCTAGCAAGCAATCCTCTGCATCCCCGCAACCATTCCACCACCCCCGCGTATCATCACGCGCCACCACCTTCTTCCCCTTCTCCGCGACCTCCGTCCAAAACTCAACCCTCCGTGCAGTTGTAGCTGCCCATGCCGGCACGTTGATGGCCATCTTATTCTTATTATTATCACTATTATCATCATTCCTTGACAAATTCGTTGGCCTAATAAAATTATGAACGTTATTACCGGCTTTAAAGAATTCAACTTGTTGAAAAAACCTTGCTAGATCAAAACTCAAAACACGTACACTAGAATCATCCACAAAAAACACCGGATTCCCCGCCGTGTTCGGCGAACAAGGGATGTAACAGTTTCCATATATGGGTACAAGGACGGGAGCTTTGTCAAAGTATTTCTTTAACGTAGACAATGCCTGTTTGCTATCACCATCAGGTTTATAGCCCCAAGAATCGACCCAGAAATTGTTGTGTGTGATATTCTTCGAAAGATTGAAGAAAGGAAGGTTTAAGAGGATTTGAAGTTGCTGAGGAGAGGATGACCGCCAATTAGGGAAGCGAGGACCCACAGGCAAGCCTTCTTGAAGAATGGAGCGAAGGTCAGGTGGGAAAGAAAATTTGAAATTGGATTCAATGGAAGTGAATTCTTGATCAGTTAGACCAGGGAGAACAGGAACGTTAAGAGACTTTAGATTCTCAATTAGGGTTTTGGCATAAGCTGCAAAAGAAAAGCAAGCCAGCTTGGTAGTTGGAGCAGTCGTCATTATTTTGTCGGTGGTGATGGTGGTTGCCGCCATTGGCATTTTCTTGGAACCCGAAAGAGGTTGAAAAGAAACGAAAAGCGAAGCGAGGACACGAGAGGAATAAAGACTAGAAAGAAGGAAACAAATCAATATAAATAAAGGCAGAAGAGAATGGGATAACAATCAAATGGCAAATGGATATCAAGAAACGGGCTTGAAGAAGAAGAAGAGGAGGCATAATAATAGTAGATTAAAATAACCAGAGAAGACTCTTAAAAAAGAAAAAGATAAGATCCGTAAGGAATGGAAATTATTGTTATATATATGGATGAAACCATAGTATTATGTTAAATAATAACTCAATTACTTTGCATATAAAATTATATTCAATCTTGGTGCATAGATACATACAGCCGATGGTGGTGTAAGAATATATAGCATTTATATATATAGTTTATTAATTCAAAACCCAAAATTTAAATAATTATTATTATAATGTAAATATTGAAATATTATAACCCAAAAGAAATACTAAGCGAGATGCACATAATAAGTTTGACTCATCTTTGAGGAGTTTTCGTCTTATGACCGGCAAACATGACTTAGCCATGAATCCGCAAGAGCTCGGGTCATATCAGCATGGTCATACACGGTTTGCTTAGTTTGCTTTTAGTTTTATTTTTCTGTTATTTTTTTAAATATTTTAAATTTAAATTTAAATTTAGATTGAGATGAAATAAAATATATATTAAAATCTAAAAATTTTAAATTAATGGAATAAAATTGATTTCAGCTATGATTACATATTATTAGGGTGGCACGTAAGAGATGAGAGAAAGAAGAATTGGTAAGTGAGGTTTCCATTAAAATGAAGAAGTCAGATGGAAAACGTAGTTTTCTACTTGGCAGATTCCAAGCTAGTTTTGTTTCCATGGAAAATTGCCATTTTCGCATTTACTTCTCCAGTCGGTAGCCCTTGGTTACTTTCATACTGAGTTTTGACTTCTATTTATAAAATTATATATATATTAAATCTTATTATTTTTATTAAATTTATAAATATTTTATATATATTTCAACATTTTAAAAAATTATAAATTAAATGAGTTGTTAATGCATATATATGTTGTGATATGATTTGTATTTTCCATGGATGGCTTGATTTATGAAATATTTCTATGTGCATATTTATATTTTTAATATTTGTATTAATAAATATATTTTTTCATTTAAGATATTTATAAATTGAAGTTTTTGTTTTGAATTGTTATACGCAAATGTTAACATATTGAAAAGCTACTTGTTTTATTGTTCTTATTGTATATTTGAAGATAATACTATTTTTTTAATATTAGCAACCGAAAATTATACTAACTTGAACTTCATGATTATTATTATTTAATATCTTATGAATTTTATGATATAAATGTTCGCCAAATTCATACCATATTGTTCGTAAATATATTTACATAAATGTATCAATCACTGTAATTAAATGGAATTTGAGCTTAATAAAAAAAATCCTAATTAGGAAGAATAATTATGGATAAATACAAGTATAATGATGGTGCAAATATATAAAATCTTGAAAATAAATGAGAAATGGTATTTTAAATTTTATAAAATTAAAAAATTTATATGTAATATATTTAATAAAATATGTATATTTGTATTTTAATTGAAGAATAAAGTAAGAAATTTCATTGAATGTATAATATGTTATGAAACATCATATCATAAAGTGTCCAAATAAGATGAGATGTGAAGAATAAAATTTAGATGTTTTTAATGAGAATGATTATTTATTATTTATTATTTATTATTTATTATTTTACATATACAGAATAGTTGGCTTAATTTGGGAAAGTAGGTTGGCATTTTAGGTTATCATTAAAATATTAAAATTCCAGTTTATGTCTAAAGCATTGTTAGGCTGTCAAGGCTGTTTTAAGAATTTACACATATTGCTGCTCTTTTAAATTTTTTAAAAAATATTAATATTATTAGACCATAGTATTATTGACTAAAACTATCAAGTTTGTATAATTAATTACCCCTTTCTTTAACCCATAATAATAAAATTAAAATTTTAATTATATTTCAAATTCTATCACATTCTATATAAAAGGGTATTTTGATATTATTTCAAAAAAAATTATAAAGTAAAATAAAAAATTAAGAAAATTATTAATCTATCTCTAACAATGTTTAAGGAAAGTGGAGAAAGTTTTCCTTTGACGGAGGGAATGGAGAGAAAGGGGTGGCAAATTCAACTTGTGAAAGAGAATATACATTTTATTTGGATCAAACATGGAAGCCAGCTTTAAATCATATGATGGTTATATTCAATTATAGTAATTAATTGTCATTTAATTGTCATTGTCATTAGCATTATCCAATTAATCATACACTACTATTTACTTTTTACATTGGAAATGCAATTCTGAGATTTTATTTCAATGAATGATATATATATATATATTAACTTTTAAAATAAGCTTTTAATATATTAATGATATTCATAACGTATAAATAGATGTGCTATAACGTAATGTTAATTTGATAATGATTTATGCAGAAATTATATCAAATTATAAAAAAATCAATGATATTAATTAATTAACATCACTTAAAATCACTTAAAATCATACAGAAAGTAAACTCTTTTAACTAAAAAATAAAATTTGAAATATTAACATAATAAATCACAATATATCTTTTATAACTTTTTTAACTGATTTACAGATATAAATAGTATAAGATCATTATACTTTATAATAAAAAACAAATTTCTCTTAAATTTTATTTATTTTGATAAAATGAACAATTAACTATACTATATAACAAGGGATTATGTTTTTTTAAACCTTCTTGTTTACTTTAATAAAATAAATAAATAAATGGCTAAATTAAACTTATTTTAATAATTCCACTTCCATATCACAAGTTTGACAGATGGTGTCACGTGAGATGAAATGTACATGATTTTTATTTGCTTGCAGCGATCACTGAAGCTGGAGATGACGTTATATACATATATATATAAATGCAAAAATAATATCTATAAGTATTTTTTAACCTTATAAGCCGGAATTAATGGTAGCATTTGGACCCACTATTTATTTAGTTCATAAACATATGTTACATACATTGAGGAAAAACACTATTTATATGAATAGATTCCGTACCACATGCTGTATTATTTTATCTCTCATACTTTGTTTTAATTTAATTTAATTCAATTCAATTCAAAAAATTTGAAATCTAAAAAAGTCCAATCATGACCATGACAGGTCATTTGGATTCTGGTGTTTACTTTTTGGGATTCATGAATTTAATTCTTTCCTAACTGTTATTTTTCTATCAAACATTTCAATTTTTCAATTTTGTCATAAATGAAAAATCTACTTTAATATTATTTTAGAGAGAGATGAAGTAAGCAAGTCGATTAGTATAAAAGAAATCAGATCAAATGAATTTAAATCTAAATAATAAATTTTCATTTTATTTAATTTATATTAATTAATTTAATTCATACGTGTAAAGTATAAAGTAAATTGTTGTTTTGAAAACAGGCAGGCCAGAAGTTTGGGCATTGAATTTGGTAAGGTAGACCAAGTCGTTGTTAGACCTCTTTCTGGCCCAAATTATTCTCCCATCTAAAATATGTTAAACCTTAAAATTATTATTTTTATAAATATTTTAAAATACTTTTATAATTTTTCAAAAATATAATTTTTTTATTTTTTTTATACTTTTGATTAATCGGATAAATCTCATTATGAAAAATATGAAATTTCAGAAAACTCACGAGAAAATTATTTTAAATCTTCATAGCATTTAATGATATCATAAAAAATAATTGGAAAATTTTTTCTTCGACAAATAGCAAAAAATTTTTAAAAAATTTTATCATAATTTTTAAAGTTTATTTCAAATATATTATATTTATCATATCATATCATTATTTTTGAAAAAATTATTATTTTCATAAAAAATTTAAAAGTTATTGGATATTATTAAAATATAAAATGATATGGATAACTTTTATAATTATCTTTAAATTTATTTGGTTAAATTTAAAAAATAGATTTGAAATAAATTTGTTCATAAATAAAAATAACTTTAAAGTAAATTTATATTAAATTTTTAAAATATTATTTTTATAAATTTTTTATAAAAAAACTATTATTTTAATTTTTTAAAAATTAATATTTTATAAAATTTTTATGATGTGGAAGAGATTTTAAAAAAAATCCAAACAAATCCAATTGGAGAACGGGCCTCGTCGAAGCATCTGGATTCTTCTGTGAAGCCATCAACAGATCAATTATGACTTTATTAACCCAATATCACTTTTCATTATATATATATATATCTATATATATATATATATATATATATATATATATATATATATATATATATATGAATCAGATATGAATATGAATATTATTTTTTTATATTTCTTACATTTTTTATAAAGAATAAATTAAAGATATTAATATTATGAAATAATAATTTAAAAAAATATAAAAAAATTGTATAAATAATTTCTAAAAAATATAATAAATTAAAATAAAAATTACATACAAAATTATGTGTTCCATGCCTATTTGTTAATTATAAAATAAAAATATAATATTTTATAAATAATATTTATTAGATTTGTTTAAAGTTTGATTAAATTCATTTGAATTGCTTGATTAAACTCACTTAATTATAAATGAATTAAATTTAAAAAATGTATAATTTGACTCAACTTAATTTTTTTACACCTTACTAATAATAAAAATTATATAAAATAATAAAAATTTTAATTATTATCATATTAAAATTCATTGATTTTTGATAAATAATTTCACAATAAAAATCTTTTTTTATTAATGTAAAAGTATAATTAATTTTATGATTAATATTCAAAATTAAGTAAATTTATTATAATCAGGGATGAATTAGTGAATATTACTTCAATTAGTAAAATTAAAATGGTAACATTTTAACGGATAGTATTTGATGAAAAGTAAAAAGACATTAAAAAGAAAAGGAATGTGACAATTTTATTATTCATGTTTGTATTTTTTATATAACTGACCTTTATAAAATAATAATTTTTGACTTTAATTTTGGTCATTTTTATGATTGGTGGAGGGCATTTTTTGTAAATAATATGAATAGTGCCTAAATCAATTGTTGAAACGAACATTTTTCTTATCGAAACATCACTATTTTTCTATTTTAAATTATAATATTTTTTAATTAAATATTTTTTCAAATATTAAAATTACCTTCATTGTACCTCACTTCACTACTTACAGTTAATATAATGAATAATACTAGTGGATAAGAAATATATGATAATTATATATTTATCTATTTTTCTTTTTCCAATTTAAAAATTTTAAAGTGAATCGAACTAATCAATTATTATTATTATTATTTTTTTATGGAAGCCCCGACGACGAATAATTGAGAAGAAGCTTCGATGAATTATATGCCAACTTGACCATGCTTTCAAAGAAATTAGGTCAACCAACCCATCAACCCGTGTTATGTTGGCAGGCCAATCGCTTGCTCAAGCCAGCCCCACATGCACTTTACCGGCTAATTGTTTGTTTTCCAAGCTTATCTCTCCCCCACACTGGTTGGGATCTAAGGAAAAAGTAGAAACATTCATTGCTATTTATGATCGACATTCATACTAGCCACCATTTTGGCCGGCTACCCATTTTCACTACACACTTATACTCCTTACTAGTGATTATGCCTACGAGGCTAACACCCAAAAACTAGTGCTACATTCATGGGAGTATGTCATTTAGCACGACCCAGTTTCTGGTCCTTGAGCAATTCCACCACCCTTCTCATCGAGGGTCTGGTGATGGGAAATGCTGAAGTGCAAAGAAAAGCTACTTTCAAAACCTTTTCGATTTCTTCGTAATTGTATTGACTCATCCTTGAATCTATGATCTTGCATATGTCTTTGTAGCAGTTGTCGCTGCCACCGTTTTCACTTTCCCCTTCTGGCGATGATGATGCTGATAATGTTACCTCTGTTACCCACTTCACTACGTCCTTGTTCTCGCCGAAACACGGGTCGTTTGGCCTTTTGCCTGTGATTAATTCTAATAACACCACGCCGAAGCTGTACACGTCGCTCTTTTCTGTCACTTTGAGCGTGTATGCGTATTCTGCGGATCAATTCAAAAGAAGAGTAAATGTTAAATGAATTAATGAAACCGTTCAGTTTTTTGGCTTGATAGTGTTGGAGTTTGTAGTATACCTGGAGCGATATAGCCATAAGATCCTGCAAAACGAGACATGACACCATCACCCTCAGCTGCTTCGCTCTGCAATGTCTTAGCCAGCCCGAAATCTGCTACACGAGGTTTCATTTCATCATCCAACAATATGTTATTACTCTTCACATCTCGATGTACTATCGGCGGAGCACAGTCATGATGCAAGTAAGCCAGCCCTTGTGCAGCTCCCATAGCCACTGCGTACCGGCCTTTCCAATCAAGCAACCCTCCACATTTTTCCCCATGCAGCACATCACCTAAGCTCCCATTCTCCATATACTCGTAGACCAAAATTCTGAACTCCTCTCCACTGCAACACATCAATAATTTCACAATGTTACCATGGCGGACTCGGCCTAATGTCTCGACCTCTGATCTGAAAACAGCTTCAGTTTCAGGCTTATGGGTGCCACCCCATAGTCTCTTCACGGCAACTCTCTGTCCTGTTTTGAGTTCGACCTTGTAAACCTGCCCTGACCCACCTGATCCGATTAGATTCTCTTTAGTCAAGTATGGAAATATATCTTCTTCATTGAAACCGACCCGCTGGAACGTAGTTACCTTGTATAATCTTTTCGGTTTCCTAACACATATTGATTTGACTTTGAAGAACCATAACAATGACCCAACAAGAATCAACACACAAATGGCTAAAATGGCAACAATGTATAGAGTTGCGGCTTTGGGTTTGGAGCATGAAGGAAAGGATTTTAAAACTTGACTGCAAAGATTCGGGTTGCCCTTTAAACCTGATAAATAAAATGCATTGCCAAAAGCTGTCGGCACTTTGCCGAACAATTTATTGTCGGAGACATTGAAATAAACAAGCTTTAACCTGGTCAACGCTACCGGAACTTCACCGGTGAGCGAATTATCTGCTAGATCAAGATAATTTAGAACTGGTAAGCTACCAAGTTGTGGCGGAATCCTGCCTGAAAACCGATTTCTCGATAAGTTTAACTCAGTTAAATAATTCCAAGAACTTACAGAGCTCGGAATCTCGCCTGTAAACATATTTTCTTGAATGTCGAGCTTCTGCAGTTTCTTTAATTCAGTTATACATGGTGGCAACTTATCAAGAAATTGATTGTGGCTCAAATTAATCTCAACAAGCTCGTGCAGATCACAAACTTGACCTGGTAACTTGCCGGAGAAATTGTTATCGGAAAGTAGTAGACGAGTCAGTCCATTGGCAGCAGATATTGAAGTAGATATAGGGCCTTCGAAATTGTTACCGGATAATTCAAGAAAATTAAGATTTGGTAAACCCCAGAAACTGTTTGGCACGACTCCTGAGATATCATTGTTAGCAATTCTCATATAGCTTAAACTGCTACAATCACTCAATGAATCCGGCAAACGACCGGAGAAATGATTGCTAAAAGCTATGAATCTGTCAAGCTTTTTCCCGTAACAGAGATACGGCGGAAACTCTCCGTGAAAATTATTGGTTGAAACATCAAAATCAGTTAAATTCGAGTACCTGCCTAGACTTGCCGGTAATTGCCCTGTGAAGCTGTTGTTGAAGAGATGTAATTCTATCAGGTTTGGATTCAGACCCAAAACTTCTGGAATTTCTCCGGTGAAATAATTATCGTTTAAAAACAATGATTTCAGTTGCAAAGCAGCGATCTTCTCATGCAAATATCCGGTGAGGTTGTTCTGTGATGCATCGAATTCAATTAAAGTACTTAACTTCGATAAACTTTCAGGTAACTCACCGTATAATTGATTGTTATACAGTTCTATGTGAAGTATGCTTTTCAATCCTGAAATGCTATCAGGAATCTTTCCAGTGATGAAATTGCTTGACAAGTCAAGATTAGTCAAAGCAACCAGTTTCCCGATTGATTCAGGTATTTCCCCATTTAGATTTGTTGAGACAAGAAACAGATTCTCCAGCTTTGACAAATTGCCAATCTCTTCAGGCAAAGGGCTTGGCTTGAAAGGATTGTAAGCAATTTCCAACCTTGTCAACTCAGTAAGATTGCCCAAGAATCCAGGTATGGAACCATTGAGCAAATTCTGGTTCAGAGTCAAAACTTGCAGGGACTTCAACGCACCAAAACTAGCTGGAAAATCACCGGAAAAATTGTTGCTGGAGAGATCAAGAGATCGTAAACTTGCAAAATCTGGCGCCAAATCCGGCAACTGGCCGACAAATAAATTACCAGAGAGATTCAAAGCATGAAGGTGAGAGCATGGAGACAGAGACGGTGAAGTCAAACTTCCATTAAGATAATTATCAGCCAAAGTCAGATTCTGGAGAGTCCGTATCCGACAGAATCCGGTCGGAAATCCACCAGCAATGTTAAGCCCAGAAAGATCAATAGAAATGACTGTACCATTAACAGAATCACACGCAATGCCAGTCCACTTACAAGGATTATGCTCAGAGGCTGAAACCACCCAGTCGTCGAGCTTACCATCGGGGTCGTCGAGCTCTGCATTCTTGACTCTGGTAAGTATTTCAGCGTCACCCATCAAAGAAACAGCCAAAGAAAACGAAAACGACACAACATATAGTATTAAAATACATTTCTTGAAGATGAGAAGAACCATTTTGCAGAAAGAAAGATCGATTTTTTCGTTTATTATTTCGGAGTTATAACGGTTTAAGGGATTACAGATAATAATTCAAAGAGGGAGATGGTGACAAGAACGAGGCCATATAGAAAGAGCGATTCATTAAATGGAAAAACAAATACCAAGAAGATCACATGGAAAGACGGGGTGTTTTAGAACGAAAAATGTGAAAGGAAAATTGATCTTTGTGGGGGCGTGCATAATCATAATGGCAGGGAGCAGTAAAGCAGAGGAAGAAAACAGAGGATTAAATTGGGTGGTGGCGATTAAGGAGGTTAAAGATTACAATGATGGTGGTGATGGTTGCAAGTGAAACGTGATTCTCTTTGCTTTTATTCAACTAAGTTACAAATAACTTCATTATTCAATGCTAAATATCTTGTCTGCTCCTATTATCTTTATCACTCTCCACCATTTATATCAAACAACTTTTTTAATTTAATACTCCCAAAATCTACCATTTTCCCATAATTTAATAGCATCAATATTTTTTTATAAAAAATTTTAAACTTTTGATTATCAATTCTTTTAAAATTAATCCATCATGAAAGAGATATATATAATTTAATTTTATAATACATTTAATTCATATAAATATTTATAATATTTAATTATAATTTAATTCATTTATTCTCATCACCAGAGTATTTGTGTTTTCTAGTTGATTATAAATTAACATATAATTATGACATATGATTGTTATGTTTTTTTTTTTTTATAAGAATGAACTATATTATTTTTGGTGAATGAATATTTTACATTAATTAATTAATTTCTATATTTGTGTTATTATTTTTAGATATATAGATTACACTAGAATAATAATTATATTATATATTTAATTATTTTTAATTACATAATATTAATGTAATAATAAATATTTAAATGATTATTAATACATTATAATATGAATTAATGAATACATCTAAAATATAATATACTTTTTATTACAGTTTATGCAATATACATTCAAGTCTACCTATTTTTTCTTTTTCCTTTATAATTCATAAAACTCATTACAATTGCATTACATTTTATTAACTAAATACAACAAATGTATTGATAATTAGGATGCATCATATTATTTATCAAATAATTGAATACAATGAAAAATTCATTATATATAGATGATAATAATATATTTAATCATATATGATATTAATTTAAAAAATATTTATTGAATGTATATATTTATATAGGATGGTGAATATAATTAATAAATCTATGGTAATGCTAGGTTATTAGAGTCATAGAGATTGAACACACCTTATGTACGTGTGTGATAGCTTAGAGGAGACATAAACAAAATTAATCAAACGAAAATAAGGTTTTTGCATATTTTTTTATGCTTAATTAAAATATTATCGATGTCTTAATAAATAAATAAACATTAAGAAATCATGCGATTTAAAAATTTTAATTATTAGATAAGATTTATAAATAATTTTTTATGTAATTATAATATGTCGTTCTACATGAATATCTATTAAATTTGAAATACGAATATATATAAATTTATATCAAAAAGGGTGGATGTTGTAATTTTTGCTGAAGCATATAATGGAAGAGAATGAATTAAGACATGAAATGTAAGAGGTTATAAGAACTAAATGCAAAGCCAATTACGGGGAATATAATTAGGGAAAGAGAGAAGCATATTCGAGGGGTGATTTGTGTGCAATTTGAAACATAACAATATAAATGGAAGGAAAGAAGTCTGTTCTATTGGAATTTATGCCCAAAACAACTGTTGAAGATCACATGGGAGATTGATTTCCTCCTTAGTGATTTTAGTTTGCTCGTGGAGATTAGATGGACGGTCACCGGTGGGCTGTAATTTTAGTTTATTATTATTATTATTTACGTGAGTCTTTATCTAATTGGATGTAATAAATTGAACTTCATTTTGTTGATTTTTAATATTCAGTTTTCAAGTTTGTAAATGATAATTAAAAATAAAAAAATAATTTTTAATTCATTTGATAATGATTGATAATAACTTAAACTTTACATCATCTTTCAATTTTTGATAAGAAATAAATATACTTTAATCAATATTAGTCTTTTGATAAGAAATAAATATCCTTTAATCAATATTAGTCTATTCTTGATCACGTGAGTCTTTTGATTGATGACATACATCAAATTTTTCTACATAATATGAACACAATATTATTCGTATATAAAAAAAATCATAATAAAAATGAAATAATATATATCAAACTTTCTTTAAATTTTACATTTTCATCAATAAAAAATTAATTTCAAATTAATCAATTCGATATTATTTTTTATATTAAGAACTTTACACATTTGATGTATTCTCACTCTAATAGTTTAATCTTTTTTATTATAATTAAGATCTAAGAATAAAAAATGTGTCATGTATGTTGAATAAATATTTGGTGGGTTAAAATATAATGAATCAAGAAAAAACAATTTATAATCTACACTTATATAAAAAACATAAACATATAAGGGATATCAAATATTATAATTTAATATTTAATTAATTTCAAATATAATATTAAGAAATTTATCTCATAACATTGATTATAGAAAATTAAAGAATTCAATAAAAAGTACATGAATGACTATCAAATTTTATTATGATATATTAATTAAAATACTTCAAAAATACAATATCTAAAAAGATATCAAAAATATTAAAGGTTTATGATATACTAATTAAGATATATTAGAATATGATATATGGAAAAGAATACGAATAATATTAATAGTTAGAAACAAATCATATTAGAAATATAAATAATTAATTTTAAATATATTTTTTAATTTTATTGAAATTAAAAGCTTAAGCTAAAACAAAAATCATTTAAGTATACTCTGTAAATAATTGAATCATGAAAATCTATCAAATAAACATACTTAATATTTGAAATTCTTCATCCTTATTTTTTTCTATTAAAAATTATTTTATTATAAAAATATGATATTTTTTAAACATGTATCATAATTTCTATCTTAAATTTGATTTTAAATAGGATTGAACGATTATTTTTTTATTTTATTTCAATATGAAAATTTTACTCGTACCATCTCATTTCAAAATTGTGATATGTCAAAATATTTAATATATTTATTTTTTTTCATTTTTGTGGTAATTTTTAAAATATATATTACATTAGATATGATTTATTAAAATTACTTTAACTATTTAGTATTTTAAAATACTTTCTTAGTAGTTTGATCATTGATTTAAATTTTTAGTGTTCATATGTGTATTAATTTTTTTGCTATTTTTTCATTCTAATACTAATATAATTTAAACTAAATAATTTATAATAATTTAATTCAACGAAAATTAATAAGTGTGATCAATAAATAATAATATTTTAATTTTTATTATATATCAATTTTTTTAAAAATAAGATGTATGCATATAAATAAATTTATATTAACTCAAATTCCGAATAATTTATTGGCAATCGATTCATTAATATGGTTGAGATCTATTTCTTAATTTTTATTTTTTAGAGTATTAATATATATAAAGTAAAAGAGCATTAATTAATTAATTAATTATTTATTTATTTATTTATTGTGGGGAAAAGGAAAGTGAAAGACTTAAAGAGGGTGTGGAACAGAAGGTATAAAAGTGAATGTAAAAGGAAGAGGGGAAGTGGGTGGGTTGATGTCCCTTTGAAAATGGATAACATATTGCTTAAAGTGGAGGCAAACCCATCTTCACTGCTTTACACTTTCTAATATCCTTGCTCCTCTTCCCACTAATTATCCTTTCTTTCTTTTTTATCTTATGTTTTAGATTATTGTATTCTTATGAGGATTATGTGAATCTTTCCTTCATAATATCACTTTACAATTTAAATTTCATCTGAGTAATCTAATATGATATGTTTTATAAGTAATTTATATATTATATTTATTAATTTGATATGTTTATTATAAAATGATAAATATAATACAAAATAATTTAATTAATCTATAAAAATAAAAAAAATAATATAATTTTTAGATAAATTAATGGATTAAACTTGATCTAATATGATTTAATTATTAAATTATATTTAAAACAAATAATCAAGTAGAACTGGTTTGATTTTTATCATATTATTAATGATTAATACAAATAAATCAAAATCATTTTTTATATTATATTTATATCAAATAGATAAATTTTAATTAAAATTAGTAAAATTATATTAATTAGTGCATTTTTTATAATCAATAAATAAAATGTATTAAAAAAATGCAGCATATGCATAATTTTTTGAAAATAAATATAAATTTAGAATTTAAATTGGAAGCTTTAATATAAGCTATATAATTAGGTCAAATATATGGAAGAGATAAGAAAAATATTCTTATTCACTCTCCTTTTGAACTATTAAATACACTGAATTTGGATAAAAAGAAAACGAAAACGTGAGCTATGAATCAATTGGGAGGATTAGATTCATAATATAAAACTGATACCTCCTCCTTTTCAAATTAATATTATTTTAATAAAATAATCAATATATTATATTTTTATTTAATTGTATTAAAAATTACAGAGATCATTAATAATAAAATATTTGTTGTAATTAAAATAATATATTTAAATATAGGTGGAAAATCTTCTGAAATAAAAAATAATATGTGAAGGGGAAAGAATAATTAAGGGAATGGAATAACCCAAAAATTTCAATGGAGGCAGGTATATGAGATGAGAATAAGGACACTTCCATTCCTTAATTCCAATACATGTGAGATATGAACCCTACCATAATATTAATATTTGATTAATTAAAACTCTAATAATTCTTGCATTATTGATTAATGTGCAAAAAGAGAGTAACAACAAACCATAGACGAAAATAAAATCTTTGACTATGTTTGATATTATTGTTGAAATTATAACAATATTAAGGGACCATTTACATGGGCATCAGACCTCTATATATATATATATATATTATTATCATCGCTGCCCGGAAACTCGTCCATTGGTAAGTGCGTCGCCGTGAAGAATAAGTTGTTCACTTATTTAAATTCTAAATTGTTTCTCACTAAAAGCCAATCTATCATTTATTTATATAATTTATCATTTGTTAAAACTAATTTAACTTAATATATATTTTTTTAATTTTTTAATATATTTATTTATATGAATAATTATTACTTTAATTTTGATTTTACTTTTTTATTTTTATCATAATTAATTCATATATATCTTACTAACAATTTCTTCTTCAACAATTATTTCTACTAGAAATCAAACTTAATAATATCAGCTTTGATATTATTTATTGAATCTCAAACATTATTAATTACTTTAAAATTAATTGATATCAAAGAATATATATAGTATTTTTAATCTATATAAATATTTTTAATTTTATTTATTTATTTTTATGAGGAGATAATTTATGATAATAAACATTATTTAAAAGCCAGTAAAAAATTTCAGCTGCATGGATTCGATGACCATATGCAATGTTTACGCGAAAATCAATAATTAGCAGCTAATGTTACTGCGTTTATCATTTTATGTTTTGAGATGTTATATATATATATAATATTACAATATCATTTCACTAAAAATTTGCTGTAATAAAATTAAAAGAATTTACCATATGATTATGTTTTATGCGCTGTTGATTAGTGATAACCATAATTTTTACTTATATTTTCCCCTTTAATATAATATCCTTTTAAGCATTGTTTTCATGTTTTTCCCTTCTAATATAAGCATATAATATAGTATTTCATGCATTATCCATATTCTCATGCATCATATTCATATATTATATACTTCGTATAATTTCATACATTTTCATACATATTTTGCATAATTTTCATAATATTTCATATAATCTAGGATTTAGATTTATTTAGATAGATTTTACATACATTTAGTAAGTTTCGTAGGTACTATTTTGCAGTTGAATCATAGTTTTAGGTATTAGAAGTTTAGTTTTCCCATTCAAGCTTAGAAAATTAGGTTTTTATGTTTTTGCCAAGTCATCCACGAGTCGTGGATGGTCATACACGAGTCGTGTATGACTCGACCTCTTTAATTTCCTTCATTTTCATTGCATTCGACCCTTACACGAGTCGTGTAAGGCCATACACGACTCGTGTACCATTCGGCCATCCTTAATTCTTCATCTTTTTGATCGTTTCGAAAGCCACACGACTCGTGTAAGGTCATACACGACTCGTGTGGTGCATTTAGGTCATTTTTCCATTCTTTTTCTAGCCCTAAGATCATAATAATGCATGGTTAAGATTCATTTACTTTTTTAGACAGTTATTAGGGTTTTATTCATTCAGAACGTGGGGGGAATTCATTCAGAGAGACATTCAGAGAGACATTCATTCACTCACGATTATGAGAGTCTAGGTTAGGATTTTAGGTTTAGGGGGAGATGGAGAGAATATGAGATTTAATTAGTTTGATTGCTAATATTCTCTTCTATTTTCTATTTTTATTCATAGCCTTTCATCAAGACATTAAGGAAGCAGCTGAGGAGGAATCGAGAAGAATAGAAGACGGAATAGCAGCAGCAACGGAATTGATCAAGATTCTCTTCATCTCCATCTTTTTACATTTTAGTTTTAAACATTTATTATGTTTTTATTTTCGTTATTCTTCATGTCCTTTTAATTTATTTATTTTCCAGTTATGGTTTGATAGTTGTGGGGATTGGATGATGTTTTGAATAGTTTTAATTCCTTTTATTATAAATCCATTTATCTCTTTATGTTCTTGAATTGTGATTCATACCTATGATATTTGATTGTTAGAATATGCCCTTTTAACATGAAAACATTGAATTAGTTTTGTTAATCGCTTTGAAAGAAGGTTTAACCTAACTGAACAAATTTAAGAACACCGAACGATAACTGCCTAGACATAGGAGTTAATTAATTTGGAGGCACAAGGTGTAGTAAATGAACTTAATCGTTAAAGTTAATCTTAACAGTCACGAAAGTAGGGTGTTAGCTTAGCTTTAGTAGGTAAAGACTCTTTTGGAAAAAAAAACTTTACATCTAAACACTGCTTTGAAGTTGGTAATTAGATTGATAATGAAGGTTTAATCTTTGTTCATCATTGTTCAACCTTAGATTTAATTATATATTATATATATTTAGTAGTTGGTTTATGCTTTCAGTTAATTAAATGAACTATAATGTTGATTTGCCTAGATAATCGATAAAATTAATAGCTAGTACTTAGCCGCTCTTGGTCCCAGTGAACAATACCCTTATACTGCAGTTGCGACCCGTATTTTTACGGTGGCGTAATTACAATTTAAGGATTATAAATTTAAAACTTGTTGAAATATTATGCATGTGAAAATAACATTATTTATACTTCAACAATTAGTATAGAACGATAATGAAAGGAAAAACTGATGACATGTGATGTTTTTATGTAAAAAAGGGAAATCCTACTAAATGAAACAAAAAACAACAAAAAGAGAAATAAGTATACAAGTCGTAAGCCAACAAATTGGTTACGGTAGGAATCGAGTCGAGATGGTGTCATCTACGGGACAATCGGGTTGTCATGTGGTGGCATAGTTAGTTTTTCTGTTCCACACATCGCCATTTTTTATGTGCTCAAACTAAAAGCCAAAGATTCTGCTGAATTCTTGTTTTTATTATTCCCCATATTAGATAAAATTTCCATTATAATTTTATATTTATATTTATATTTATAAAAATATCTTTGAATATATTTGTTATTTTATGTTAAAATATTTTTATTTATTTATGATGGGTTATTATAATTTTAATGATAAATCTTTTTTATCATAAAAATTTTAATATCACATGATAAGAAATAATAGGAATTATTTACGTAATTCAATCATATGGGCCATATGGGAGGTACTCAGTTTTCAATCATCGAATTACTTTTTCCATGGGATGAAATTGGAGGCTAATAATACATCGTCGGTCTTCCCCTTTTTAGATGTCTGTCCAAACACATTGAGGTTCTTTTCTTTCTTAGTCCATCCGATAGAAAGAAAAAGGGGCTCCCATGCATAGCTATGCTATTCAATTGTCGCTTGCACTTGTTACAATAGTTCTATACATTTGAATAAATTTCTTACATACCCATTTTCTTTTATCAAACATACCACGTGCGTCTAAGGTTCATCTCAATCAAGTGGGATTTTTCTTTTGAAAACAAACCTTTTCTTGAGATGATTTTTTTTTTATTTTTAATATTTCAATTCAATATTTAAAATGATTAAAATAGATTTTATCAACTTGATCATTACATTTAAGTTTAAATTATTGAGATATACCTAGAGGTAGCAATTTGAATGTATAAATTGTATCAACCTATAAACATAATAAATAGATTTAGTATCAACCAAAGGTATTCAAAATTTTAATAATATCAAAATTTTGAACTGAATCAATTTTAATACGAATAATTTAACATAATTAACTTATATATTATATGAATTAATCCGATATGCTTAACATTAAATTATACAAAAAAACTCATAAAAATAAAACTAAAACGACATAGTTTTAAAAAAATTAAAAAAACAAATCTAACATTATATGATTCAACTTATTAATCATAATGGATCAATGCATAATACAATTTGATTTTTATTTTATCAATGATAAGTTAATATGAATTTAATTATGAATAATTCATATTATATTTATATCAAAATTGATGAAATGATATTAATAATTTGATGTAGTCAATAATTTATAGGAGACAGTTTTAAGTATGATGAAGGGGAAGAAAACATGGGCGAAGCAGAAGCTTTACAGCAGGCGACAAGGGGTGCAATGAAGAAGGATGAGTTAGGGAATGGAAGAGAGTGGGATGGTGGAAGTGAGGAGTGGGGTATCAAGCTGAATTTAGCGAAAAAGTTGTTTCTATGTAAAATACCAATCTTGAAGTTGGATTCAGCATGTTATTTGGCATCTGTCTTTCTATATCTTACCACTTTCTAATTGGCGCATGTAATTCCGACACCAAAGAAAAAAAAAAAAAACACCTCGGCAGTTGAGCTAACTCTCTTCCCCTTTGTCCCTTCTCCAATTCACTCTTTATCATTTAATTTATCATATAAAATTAAATTTTTTTAATAATATATTAATATATTAATTTTATATTAATTAATATATAATGATGATTAATTATTAATAAATAAATAATAATCTTTATATAAGTTTATGCAAAAATAAAAAAAATAATATAGAAGGTAGTTGGTCAATAAGTTTGAACTATGCGGTGTTAGTTTATGCAATTATATGAGAAAATTGTATATTATATATCGTTATGTTTTTTGTGTTTGAATTTTTGTAGTTGTTGGGTTTCCCATTTGAATTTTTGCCGATTTGCAAGCAGTGGAAATTATATTATTAGAGAAGTGGTTATTTAATGGGCTGGAAGATGATTGGGATTTTATAGGTAATTAAGTTAGATGGGGAGGGTCCATGTTTTGTCCGATTACTATTCACAAAATTATACAAATAATGGATTGTCGCCAACCATCATTTTTTAACTTAAAATAATTTAAATAAATAAATGAAAATGACTTTTTACAAAACATCAGTCAAGTATTTAAAATTTGATTAAATTAATGTTATCAAGGGAAAATACAGTTTTGATATTGAATAAAACAAATATTCCTCCTACTAGGCTTCAATGGTATTAATATTTTATTCGATAATAGATTATTCAAATTAATTGATAAATGTTATGTGTTAATAGTTTATTGTTTATAAATTGTTGGCGTATAAATAGTGTTACTTTCACATGCATAATATTTCAACAAGTTTTAAATTTATAATCCTTAAATTGTAATTACGATACCGCAAGAATACAGGTCACAACTGCAGTATAAGGGTATCGTTCACTGGGACCAAGAGCGGCTAAGTACTAGCTATTGATTTTATCAATTATCTAGGCAAATCAACATTATAGTTTATTTAATTAACTAACAGCATAAACCAACTATTAAATATATATAATATATAATTAAATCTAAGGTTGAACGATGATAAACAAAGATTAATCCTTCATTATCAATCTAATTACCAACTTGAAAGCAGTGTTTAGATGCAAAGTTCTTTCTTCCAAAATAGTCTTTACCTACTAAAGCTAAGCTAACACCCTACTTTCGTGACTATTAAGATTAACTTTAGCGATTAAGTTCATTTACTACACCTTGTGCATTTAAATTAATTAACTCCTATATCTAGGCAGTTATCGTTCGGTGTTCTTAAATTTGTTCGATTAGGTTAAACCTTCTTTCAAAGCGATTAACAAAACTAATTCGACATTTTCATATTAAAAGGGCCCGTTCTAACAATCAAATAATCATAAGCATAAATTACAACTTAAGAACATAAAGAGGTAAGTAAATTGCTAATAAAAAGAATTAAATCCATTCAAACATCCTCCAATCCCTACAACTATCAAATCATAATCGGAAAATAAATAAATAAAAAGAACATAGAGAATAAAGAAAATATAACTAAAATAAATGTTCAAAAATAAAATAAAAAGAGAGGGTGAAGATAAAGAGAATCTTGAATAATTTCGACGATCTTGCTACTTTGTCTTATACTCTTCTCGATTCCTCCTCAGTTGCTTCCTCAATATCTTAATGAAAGGCTATGATAAGGGAAAGAAAATAAAAGAAAAGATTAGCAATCACAAAGAAATAATCTTGTTTTCTCTCCATCTCCCCCTAAATCTAAAACCCTAACTTAGACTCTCATAATCGTGAGTGAATGAATGTCCATGTGAATGTCTCCTCCCCCCACGTTCTGAATGAATAAAACCCTAAATAACTGTCTCAATAAAGTAAATAAATCTTAACCGTGCATTATTATGATCCTAGGGCTAGAAAAAGAAGGGAAAATATGACCTAAATGCACCACACGAGTGTGTAAATGCTACACGAGTCGTGTGGCTTTCGAAACAATTGAAAAGAGGCAAAACTTGGGGGGCCGAATGGTACACGAGTCGTGTATGGACTTACACGACTCGTGTAAGGCCCACATGAAGTGAAATGCTCAAGAATTCAAATGGCCGAGCCATCCATGAGTCGTGTATGGCCTTCCATGACTCGTGTAAGGCTCGTCAGGGTCATTAAAACCTAATTTTCTAAGCTTGAATGGGAAAACTAAACATCTAATACCTAAAATTATGATTCTACTACAAAATAGTACCTAAGAAACTTACTAAATGCATATAAAATCCATCTAAATAAAGCTAATTCCTAGACTATATGAAATATTATGAAAATTATGCAACATATGTATGAAAATGTTTGAAATTATGCTAAGTATATAATATATGAATATGATGCATGAGAATATGAATAATGCATGAAATACTATATTATATGCTTATGTTTGAAGGGAAAAACATGAAAAACAATGCTTAAAATGATATTATATTAAGGGGAAAATATAGGTAAAAATCATAGTTATCATAAATATATAATTTTTTAAATTTGATAGATTTTTTCAATTTTTATTTATTTTTAACATATTAATTAATTTATTTATATATTTTTAAATAGGAGTGAGCATTTGATTTGTTTAACCAAAAATTCGATTTGGTTCAGTTTAAAAGTTTTGAGTTTAAAAATATATGATTTATTTCAGTTCAAGAAAATTAAAATTTTCAATTAAGAAATTGAAATAACTAAAAAAATAAGGTAAAAATCAAATTCGATTTAGTTTATAAATTTTTAAAATCAAAAATTTTTTTTTTCAATTCAGTTTTATATACTAATAAAGTTTTGATCTAGTTCAATAATTAAATTAATCAATGTTCATCCCTACTTTTAAACACTTATTGTTGTTAATTTATTTTATTTAAGATGAATATAATACATATTTAATATTTAATTATTTTTAATCTCTAAATGTATTATTTTGAATAAAAATTAAATTTATGATAATTAAAATTGAGATATTGTCACACCCAGCCCATCGGGAGTAACATGCTCCCGTAGAATATACAATGACTTCCCCTTCAAGGAAACCATCATACACCCTACAAGGGATAACCGCTATTTTAGTATCGTGCATGTGACATGAATAAACAAGGGCA
>CANYBF010341195.1:0-13906 GCA_948192965.1 Dalechampia spathulata
CGAGCACCGGGCTCCCAATGGCAGAATTGGGGTCTAAGCCTCTTGACGGCTTACGCTCATGTCGCCTCAAAACGATTCTGATCAGGGGGCAAACTGTTGACCCTGACTTTTCACCATTGTATAATTCTTGATCTTTGTTCGGTTAGCTAGGATTTAATCCCCGGTATCGATCCCAATTATGCACATAGACCTCTGTGTCTTCTTCTGTGTGTTCTAAAGTATTCTGTACGTACAGAACACCTGTCCCGATTTGCCTACGCAAGGCAAATCGCTGGAAATGCAAAATATTGCATTTTTGGCTCTGGGTACTATTCATCATGAATAGTACATATGTGGGGCCCACTAAATAGAAGCGGGGCCAGCAACCCCAATAATCTATTCTGTGTATTTTGTACTTACAGGATGCATTTCCCAATTGCCTTACGTAAGGCACAGCATTTGGCATCGCAAATGTCATCTTCTGGGCCCACTACGCTGTGGGGCCCACCTAGCAATAGCGGGCCCGCTGCTCCTATTTTCTATTCTGTGTATTCTATACTTACATAATACATTTCATACCTGCCTACGCATGGTAGGATACATGGAATGCAAAATATGGCATTATTAGACCTAGGTTACTATTCACTATGAATAGTATAGAGGTGGGGCCTGCTTCCCCAATTAGGCAATTCTATGTATTCTGTAATTACAGAATACATTCCATTGTTGCCTTATGCAAGACACGTCTCGTGGCACCCCGAATGCCACATCTATAGGCTCATCGTGCTGTGGGGCCCGCTAAACACTAGTGGGGTCCGCTTCCCACTATCATTCGCCTTAATGCATTCTGTACGCATAGAACACACTGTATCTACTGCCTCACCTGAGGTAGAACGCTTGGCATGCTATTTGCCACTTTTCGGGCCCTTTTGTGTTGTGAGGCCCATGAGGGTGTTATTCATTGTGAATAGTACCCAGGTTGGCCCATCGCCCGAATTCACCAATTTAAATGTTCTTGATGCGTAGAACACATTTTCGCTAGTGCCCACGTGAGGCACGACTCACGGCACCCCGTTTGCCACATTTTGCCCTTAATGGGCCTATTGGGCCCAATTTAGGCCCATTTAGCAAAACTCGATGTTCAGGGCCGAATTTGAGAAAACTTATAACTGCAAAGTTTCTCGAAATGTCGTTTGCATTTTCTTGGACATATGGCGCACATCCCATTCCACCCGTACGAGGTGGAGCGCATAGGTCAAAAATGCAACATGCGTAACGCATAGCCCTATAGGCTACGTACGTTGCATAGTAAAGATGTTTGGTCGGGAGCCATTTCAGAACCGAATTTGGAAAAACTTTCTTCTGCAAAGTTGTTCCTCACATCGAATAACGGTTATACGCTTCACGGCGCATCCCGGAAGTGACCACAGTGGGCCCTATGCAAGGGTTTCTAAGCTATTTACGCGCGCATATAACCCTATGTACGCCACATGTAGCACATGTGTGGCGCACATAGCCTTACATTTGGCGCACATGTATGCAAATATGTGCCAAAAATTACAAAATTGCCACCCATAAATTTGCTCTATAAATATAGAGCTCGGGTAACATTTTCCAGACCCCGAAATTTGCTCTGAGAGCAGCCAAACCTCTGCCAAAATCCTCCCAAATTAATTAAACACATAATTAATTTATTTCTTAGGATCTAGGGACTTAATTGGCTTAGTTAGGCTCCCTAAATATTCCTAGAGTGAAGATCTACAAGAATACTCGACCGGATCAAGGTAATTTTTGCCCTTTTCTTCGTATTTCTTCATTTTCCTCTAATTTTCTAAGGTATATGCGCCACATATACCTCTATGTGTGCCACATGTAGCACATGTGTGGCACACATAGGGTTATATGCAATGCATATAACCCCCGGTTTTCAAAGAAACTCGCATTTTCTCCCTATTTTTCATCGGTTTTTCGCCCGATCTGGCTAATCTAGCAACATTTGAGGCTTTTCCATGCCTCAAGTGTTGTGGATCTGCCTTATATTTGCTGGATCTATGATAATTTTAACTTTAAAATTATTTTCTTTGATTTGGATGCAAATCCTCGAGTAAAAACCTGATTTTGTGTCCGATCTACCTAGATCGGGGTCAGATCAAGGGTTTCTGCTAAAAGAATTACGGTTTCCTTTCAGTTTTTAAGGCTATGTGCGCCACACATGGCTCTATGTGCGCCACATGTCCCTCATGTGTGGTGCATATAGATCTATGTGCAGCGCACATAGATCCTAGTTTTCGCAGAAAAGCCCTATTTCAACCCGAACCGCTCCCGAACCGCTTCAGTTTTGAATTTTCCAGTGACTCCAGTAGCTAGATCATGCACTTGGGGTTCTGGATCAATCATAAATCACTCAGATCTACTTGGTTTTAGCCTTAAAATCAATTATTTTAATTAATTAATTAATTAATTGTTTGGTTCATCAAACCGAAGGCCGAAACAAGGTCAAAATGAGGTACTGTCTTCATAAAACATGCTTATTTTTGTCTGTAGATCATTTCTGTACTGATAGATTGAATTTTCTTGCAGATCCAGAGGCTATGTATGCCACATGTCTTGCTATGTGTGCCACACCTTGTCCATGTGTGGCACAATAGCTTGATGTGCGGCGTGCATAGTTCACATTTTTCCAGAAAAACCATATTTCAGGCCGTATTTTGGTCGTATTTTGACGTATCCAGTGGTATTTGAGTTTCAAAGTAGCTCAAGTATTCTGGAAAAGTCATAAATTAATTTTTACATAATTAATTTTGGCCTCAAAATTAATTTTTATGATAAAATACAATTTTTACTCGTATAAATGCGATTTTTGAAAGGATTGGATTTTAATTGATTGAGGGGCTACCTCCAAATTATTCCAAGTGATGTTAGCACTCCCAATTAATTTTTCCATAATCAAATAAAATAATTTTGCCTAAAATTATTTTTATTAAAATGAATTTTCATGATCTGGCTTGTATCAATTCATGAAATTATTGCCTAATAATTGCTGGATTTTGACTCTTGGTTCGTACTTTTAAATGGTATTGGACTAGTCAATTGAATCCAAAATTAATTTGCTACTAATGAATTTGTTTGTTTATTTTGCATATAAATCCATTCGCATTTTGGATCGTGCAACTCGAGGGAGAAAAGGGGTATTACTTAATACCCGGGAATTAATGTATGCGAGGAATATTTGTAATAGGATAGGATTTATTATTTGGTCTGTAATAATCCCCCTATTTCCTGTCTGTACCCCCTAATTTCCTCTATCCCTTTCCCAGCCTTTTATTATTTTTATTCATGGATGATTTATATTTTGCTTAAATATTTATGTCATTCATGTCACATGCCATGTCACATGACACATGCATACACTACTATGCATGCCATGCATATACCGTATGACATACCATACTGTATTTTGTATACATATATGTATAAATACGCAAATATGCCAATACGCAATCCAATATGCTCAATCAACTAATACACCTTATCATGCATACATATATGCCATGCCATGTCATATACTATGCCATGACGTATAGCATTACTAGTATCATACCATATGTCATGCATATACTATCTTGAATACACATTCACATATGCACTACTATGCCATGCCATTCATCGTCTCATATGTCATGCATACGGTATGTCATCCATCTCACATGTCATGCATATAGTATGTCATTCACTTCATATGCTATACATACAGCATATCATCCATTCCACATGCCATGCATATGATATGCCACATTATAATTTAACATTTCATATATCATGTCATATCACACTAGCACATTCTACTACTACACATGTCATGCATATGCCATGTTACGCATCATCTCACATGCCATGCATTTGGTATGTCATACCTATAACATGTCATGCATATGTCATGTATTATACCATCACACATATCATACATATGGTATGTCATGTATCATTCACATGCCATGCATAAGGTATGTCATTCACTATGCCATGACATGCAAGTGCCATGACATTCATCACTTCACATATCACACATATGATATGATATTTATGCATACGCATCGCATACACTATATGACCAACGCTAAAATGAATCTAAAATGTTAACGCATAACGTAATACGCTACTTGCCATAATATGTGCTTACATATTAGGATTGCTATATCATGCATATGGTATGTCATACACACTCACATGTCATGCATATGCCATGTTACTTTTATCACTATATCACATGATATGCATATGCCATGCCATCTAAATGCCATATAGCTTTATATGTCATTCTACGTGCAACCTTGCAATGCCAATTCACATGACGCGCTGTGTGCTTACATTTACGCTCGTATGCTTGCCTGCTTAGGACAATTAATCCCAACTAAAATGGTAAGATCGACTTTGAAAACTCATAGAATAGATCTCCACCACCTGAACTTAATCTCTGAAGGGTTTAACTAGCACTCATGCTATGGGTCGGTTGGACCAATCTGGAACCATCCGGTGGTGACTCCCTTGTGACTCTTTCGAGTCCGTATCATTCCCTAAGGGAACCCTTTAGGAAGACTGTGCTTTCGTTCCAAGTGCGGTCCCTAGTCCATGACTTTTGCAAGCCTCACTCTGGGCCCCGGTAGAAACTGGCGCTCACAGTTGCCCAATTAGAAAAGAGCTTCTTTTATTTCAGCACTATAGACAGGATTGGAAAAAGTGAGTTGGTCTTCCTCCAAAATTTTGGGGCCTCCATTCGAAACCTTGGGGTCTACATTAGTAACTGGGTGACTGTCGCACCCTAAATTTTGAGTCTCTTGGATCGATTGGGATGAACCGGGTCTATTCCATCATTGTTTTGCCTTCACGGGCGTTCCTGGTTCACCCTAGTACGGTTCAGGGTTCGGTTTAGGGTTGTTTGGGGCATTTTTGTCATCTTGCATCTCTTACCCGTTCGGGTAAGTTACCTCTTACCCGTTGGGGTAAGTTGCTTCTTACCCGTTCGGGTAAGTTAAAGGGCCGATTCGGGTATGCAACATACCCGAACGGGTAAGTTGTTTACCCGAATCTCCTCTTTAAGTATACCCATTTGGGTATGTTCTTAAATCAGTTATAATTTGAATTTCTGTTATTTTGGCGGGAGGAATTAATTGGCTAGGGTTTTCAGATTACATTTTTCTCTCAATTTTCAAAAGAATGTGATTTTTAATTGATCATTTCAGCTTGAATTTGATTAGAACTTGATTGATTTTGATTAAAGCTAGCTAGAATTTAATTAGTTTTGATTAAAAACATAATTCCTAAGCACTTTTTGGATTGTTTTGAGTCTTTAATTTCCCTAACACTTGATTTGGATTTGAAAAGCTACAAGTTACATTAGAGAATCTACAAAGGTAATCTTCTATCTTCATTTTGCTTGTGTTTGTTTGATTTAGCTTAATTTTCATTGAGTTTCATTGCATTTTGATTGAGTTTTATGCATTTTCAATTCGTTTTGATGTTGTAAATGTGATTTAATATTAAATTCGTATATGATATTGCATGTTAATGACTCGGAGCTAATTAGAAATTGAATTTGAACATGTTTTGTGTCTGATCTTACCCGTTCGGGTATGATCATGCACATGTCATACCCGTATGGTATGATCATGCACTAAACATACCCGTTCGGGTAAGATCAGAAGTTGATCATGAATTTATTTGCCTGCCGAGTCTTGCTTGTTGAATATCATGTATTTTCATATAGGTCGCATGCTCAGATAATAAGTGTAGTTCATGTTTTGTTAATATGTGTTGTATGCTTGTTGATTTGTGATTAGTTAATGCATGAATGTTGATAATGTGTTGAGTTTGAAGTTGTATGATGAATGTTAATGTGTTGGTACTGATGATGTTGACATCCATGTGTTCAATGATGAAGAGCATATGTTGTTTGTCATATGTTGATGCATGGTATGATTGTCATGTTACTTAGTTTGCATTTTTAGCATGTTAATATGTTGTTATTATGTTGTTATCATGTATGTTGTTATGGGTTTGCATGATTAGTTAATGTGTTCATATGATTATGGCTTATGTGTTAGTATACATGATTGGTATGTATGTTATGATGTCATGTCATGGTATGTTAGTATGTTGTTGATGATTAGTTGTCATGCTTGTCATAATATGCATGTTTATGTTTTGTTTGCATGATTATGTTATGATTTGAATGTTAGTATGTTTGGCTTGTTATGATATGAATGTTAGTATTGTTTGCATGATTACATGTTGCTTTGATTTTCCATTTGGTGTTTGTATTTTGCATTTGTTCCTTTTTACGCTTTGTTGTGAGTTTTGAAGGAATGGTTTAGTGGATTCGAGTTATGGATTGGATTGCAAACCCGGGGCTCAATCGAGGCCTAATTCAGTGGATCCCGAGGAGACGATCGTGCACGGATTCTGGAATTCATCAAGACCTTTCTTTTATAGCATTTTATTTCATTCATTTGATCGGGTTGTATTAAGTACCCGAATTCATTTATTTTTGGTCGGGTTGTATTAAATACCCAAGCTGCTTTTATTTTTCTGCTTTTATTTCTGCCTTTTATTTCTGTTTTTATTGCTTTCATACTTGCTATATGTCTCTTACTTCCCTATGCCATGAAATCGGACTTAAGTGAACTTCAACCTAACTGTGTGCTGTGGCTTTTATTAAAAATGGATAAAGTGAATATGATAATACAGAATACGAATAAAATTGAAATGCCGAACCCAACTCTGAAGAAATTCAGGCTGCTTTCCCTCAGCAGGAAGGCTCGGGTTTACTTTTCCTGACTTGTTTAGTTTCTCAATTGAGTTAGCTAGATAAGTCGAGTGGCGACTCCACATTATTTTTCTCGACGCGATCTATCTAGGTCCTGTAGTTACTCAGGGATCTATACTTTCGAGAGCAAGCACCATAGCATTTCACGCCGAACAGCGTGCAGCGCTCCCATGTCTGGGATGTGCTACTCTCATAGTGACATCTCCTAAGCAGGTCTTAAAAAAAATAAACCAAAATCACTGTTACTTCCTTTGAAGACTTGGTGTAAAACCCATCCCCTTTAATTAAGTATAGGATACTGTTATGCACTGCCTGCTTCCGAACCAGTGAATGAAAAAATTTTATTGGCCGGTCCCCTTCCATTAGGAGGATACCCTTTACCTTCTGCTTGAAGAACAGGAAAGCAGCTTCATCTAGAAAAGATGCCTTCCTATGCACATCTAAAACTTGAGCGAGGAGTACTATATTGCCTGGGTCAGTAAGTAAACACTCATTCAACATTTTGAATTCGGCAGAAGCAGTATTTACTTTCTCCATTAAGTTACCGAAAGCACTACAGTTCAGGGCTTTCAAAGGTCTTTTCAGGTGTAGAAGGTTCTTACATAATTGATATTGCTTAGAGTTGATAATTTGGCTACCCCATGAATTCACAACAATAGCAGGAAATTTGAGGTGCTTAATCCACATGTTGAAGAATTTGAAGGATTTGGAACCCCTGCAAGTCCTCCCTCCAATCAAAGAAATAACAGGAGAATGATCAGAAGTGTGCTCCATCAGCCAAAAATCTGCTAGGCATTCAATACCCGATTCTTACCATGCAGCGTTAGTCATAACCCTGTCCAACTTTGCCCATTTAGACCCTCTATTCCAAGTGAAATGATTACCAATCGACGGAGTGTCCTCCAACCCCAACCAGTAATGGAACTCAACAAAGTCTTGCATGAAGTAGATGGAAGAGTTTGAAGAACCCAATCTCTCCTCATTGTCTGCAACACAATTAAAGTCACCTACTATAAGCCAAGCCTCATTTGAACCTTCATTGATCCTAATGAGATCATCCCAAAGTTGCCTATGTTGAGAGACGCTATAAAGACCATACACAACAATAACTTGGAAGGACAGGGCCAACACCAGGCACTTAATAGAACAAAGAACAAACTGCTCCATAATCAACAGTACTTCATAGCACACCATACTTTTATTCTAGCAAACCAAAATCCTGTCACCGGGCAACAAATCAAAGTTATGGATAGCGTCCCAACCCGGTAGCCTGTTGCTCACGAATCTGTTGGCCTTAGCTTGAGATAGTTTTGTCTCTAGCAAATAGCAGAAACCAATATCCTCCTCTTTTATAAAACAGATAACTCTGCTTTGAGAGGGGCCAGAACAAAGTCCCTGGAAGTTCCCAGATAATAGCTTCATGGTGCCCTACGGGCAGGAGTATCATTAGTCCCCTTAGGCCCTCGAAGGTTGCCCACAATTTTCCCATCAGTCATCGGATCTAACGCACATGACAAACTATCCTTCTTACCCAAATTTTTCCTTCTACTATGAGTATGTATAACCTAATTTTCCTCCGATTTATCTAAATCAGGAAAAACTATATCCTCAAAAGGTTCCTTGTACGTGTTATCAGAGTCCAACAAGGTTATTAGGTGGAGCGGATCTTCTTCTAGAATTCCAGCCTCAGAAGTAAGCAGTATTGGTTTGCTACCCAGAGCTATAATTGAGTTTGGAGTATGAGTGAGAATCCTTACAGTGCTCGAATCCAATGCCATATCCTCCCCTGTTCGAACAGTAGTCTAGGTCCCTTTACAACTCAAATCAGTTTCCTTCTGTAAAGTTGGTCTCTCGTGTGATCCAGGTAACATCACACCTTTCGATCTAGGCTCCTCAATAGTGGAACAAGCCCCTTATCTATCATCTGCAGGACATATCTTAGGCTTAGTCTTGTCATTCCCTCCAACCATATCTTTCTCACCCGTTCTTTGCTCAGCAAGACCTTTACAACTAAATCCATTATGCCCGTACTTTTTGCACTTCCAACAGTAATTTGGGAAGCTTTCATATACTACCTATTGGTCAAAGGAAACATTTCTAGGGAGACATACTCTGAAGGAAGTAACTGGCTCCATAGAGATATCAACATTAACCAAAACACGCGCAAAATCAACCTTTTCCTTACAACGAGTTACCTTATCAGTGGCGCAAGGGGATCCAATCTTTGAAGCAATTTTGCTAAGTGAATTTGGCCCCCAACAGTTCATGGGGAGGTTTGGCAATTGGATCCAAATCGGAACCTCCAAGAATTCTTGGTGCTTGAAGTTGAATCTGAAAGGGAGGTTTCTTAAGAAGAGAGATTTACCACTAATCATAAACGGACCTTTAGCAATAACAAAAGCTCGGTCTTCCTTATTGTCAAAATAAAACACCACCCACCCATGGTGGTGTGGCAACACTCTACACTTAAAACCCCATTTCAAAACTAAGGCATGAATGGCTTTCATCCCAAGAAAATGACCAACAAAGAACCCTACTGCACACCATCCTCAGGCTTCCTCAACTAAAAAAGATCTTCTTCTTCCAATTACACTTCTTCCCCGACATCAATGTGATGTAGCTTGAAGCCTTGGTCAATATGTCTATTATCTTTGAACAGTCCTGCAAAGGAAACTTTTTGAGTTGGCTACATTTGGTCCCTATATTTTTGTTGGGGAATATCATCAAGCACATGGAGGTCTAGAGAATCAGCAGAATTAGTTTCCACCCCCTTGGTTTTGCCAGCCTCAAGCCGATCATCATTCTCAGCATTATCATTAGTGTCCAGAGTATAAGAACGAGAAGAAAATAGAATATCCTCAACCATCCAAGAATGATTCAGGGAAGAAATCATAACAGCATTTTCCCTACTATTAACAATTGGTAGGTCACTCTCAGGATCCACTGGAGTAATGCCCTTAGCTTTATCAGTAGCCAGGATTAAATCTTCCTGATCCTCGTCCTCCCCCCCCCCCTTTATAGTGCCTCTATGCTTTTTACCCATGGCAGTAGTTGGAATAAGTCAAACCATACTAAAAACCATAAGTAGAACAAAGGAAGGAGATGAATGAACAGTATATGGAATCCAGACCCGGTCACCAGAAAAGAGCACAAGTAGTCTCCAAAGGACCAAAAGGAGCCAAACCAACCTCCGACGATAAGTAATCCATAAGTCTGAGGACCCAAGAGGCCCCGATCAGCCCTATTGTAGAACCACGAACTAACCGACGGAACCCGTCAACTACCAACAACTCATGATAATAGATACCAAGCAAGGCACACCAATTAAACCACCTAAAAAACAAATACAAGATAAAACTAGAACCTCCTAACCTAGTGAAATCGGAAACCACCGAACCACCAAAAGCTTCGAGACCCACAACCAATGGAACTGGCTGAAACGTAAATCCATAATCCCCAAAATTGTATAAAACTGATGGATCAGAGGGAGGTACCCAATACACATTAGAAACTCAAATATCTTACGGCACCTTCACTTCTACCAATCTACATAAACTATCATGATAGATGTGTAATTTAGGAGAAACGAAACCCAAATTAGGACTGGAGCTAGAGAACCATAAATAAACAAGAAGTGCTAAAGGGGTATGAATCCCTTATAGCAGACAATAGCCCAGATCAGTATCCAGAAAGCAAAGAATCAGCGTGAACAGAAATCAAAAACCAGAAATTCTAGAGAGAGAAAGTCATGATTTCTTAGAGAGAGACACTCTCATCTATTTTTTTGAGAGCTCTTTCTGGAAGTAGCTTTGTTCTTGTTCGTTCCTCATGATTCCCCTTAGCCACCCGCACTCTAACAGGTGGCCTTTTATGTGATGCTTCTGATTAATGTTATGTCTACTATGTGTGTTACTTGTGACTATGTTGTGCTTGCTTGTGTGTGTGTTTTGGCATAGTATCAACTTTCACTTGCGAGCTAACCCCTCTTCTCCATATATGATAGATTGTTGAATAGGCTGGCTTGTTAAGGTTGTGTCTGATACAAGCGCTGCCTAGATGGATTAAAAGAGCATTGGGATACACCTATGACACCAATGACCCACTCTCCTAACATTATTGAAATCCCAAATAGGCAACATAAGATTTATAGTGGTTCAGTACTTTAACTTGCCTATGTCCACTCTCCTAAGATTCAACTTAGGGTTCCACTAATTTCTTTCATAATTACAATAATGAATTCTTCAATCAAGAATCCAACCCTAGTGTTTTCAAGGCTCACACTCAAACCTTTACAACAACGATCAATCTCATAAGATTTAACTCTCAAATACAATAATAATGCCCAAGTATTAACTCTCACCAATCCAAATTACAAATGAAACAATTAGGGTTGTAAAAAAAACTTAGATAGAATAAGAGCAAAGTAAAGAGAGATAAAATCAATTGCAAGGATAATCAGGTTACTTATTTGAAGAAGAATTTTCTCATATATAAATACACTCTTTACTAAGAAAAGATCTGTTATACTAAGTATTAAATGCAAATAGATCCATTGAAATGCGTTTAATTTAAAACCAAAACTTTTTTCCCAAAGATGTATACGGTCGTACACCTACCTGTACACCTGTACAACTCTTTAAAACTAAAATCAAATTTAGCCAGTGGCTTTCGTATGACCGTGTAAATAAATGGTATGCTCATACCAAATCTTCTACCTAAAACAAGATCAAAATACATAGTGGTACGACCAATCTGTCACGTCCACATTTATAGCATCCTTACGTGTTTGCATTTTATGCATAACGTAGAATGATTAAATGAGTGATGCATGAAATGCATGATTGAGTTATGATTGGTAAATGTCATGTTATGTTATAAATGCTTATGAATAAGATATGAATAAAGGAAATTCCATTAGACATGGAAATTTGAAAGGATAGACATGAAATGAAGTGGAAACGTACCTAGGATGTCTCATTAATGTACTTTTTGCAAACGCTTTAAAGGTATTTAAAAGTGCAATTTATAAGTGAAAAATGATGTTTATGCTACTATATACAAAATATTCAATTTCACAATTTTTACTTTTCATCATATATAATAATTTATTTTTCATTTCTTATTTCCTAAAATCTTATTTATTTAAATTTTAAATTTTAATTAACATTACTATAATATTTCCAAAATTAATTACCACTAAATTACATTTTTATTGATAAATCAAAATCTTTAAATTCAATTATATAAACATTTATTTCACAGTTTAATTATTTTCATATTTTTTAAAAATAATATTGCAAATTATTTATTTTTAAAAATATTTATTAATTTCTACAATTTGGTCTCTATCAAATATATTGAAAAAATATTTATATATGATATATATATATATATATTATTAATTCTTCATAAATTAATCTAAATAATAATAATGATGGAATTAGAGATGGAAATAATATTACAAATTATTTATTTTTGAAAAATATTTATTAGTTTCTACAATTTCATCTATATAAAATGTTTTCAAATATATATATATATATATATATATAAATATATATTATTAATTTTTTCATAAATTTTATTCAAAGTTAAAAACTATTAAATTTATTCAAAGATAAATATTACTCATTTTATTTGTATTTGTTAGCTATTAAATTTCATTCAAAGTTAAAACTACTAATTTTATCTATATTTGTTAATTATTAAATTTTATTTTAAAATATATGCTATAAATTTATCATTAATTAGATATTAATTATTAAATATCTCATCAAAAATGTTACGTATTCCAATGACCCACTCTCCCATCATCATAAAGAACCAAATTTAGCCTAAAATAAAAAATTATTTTATCAACGACCTTCCCGGCCCCGTCATTAAGAACCAAATTTAGCCTACTCATTTTATATTTTATTTTTATTTTACTTAAGTGATGAAATTTATTATTTTAAAATTTAAAGAATTATATGCTAAGTATGATCAGTATCTTATAACTTGATATTATTAGTAATAATATTGGATAGTGATTGAAATTGATGTAATTTTTTCAAAATAATTTATTATTATAAATTTCATTTTTAGTTTTGGTTTAGATATTAGCTAATATTTAGACAAAATTCAATGAAACAAAGAATAAAAAATTCATATTTTTTATTTGTTTAGTATATTTGCATTTCACATAACTCGTATTCATTTTTGGTTTATAATAGCATGATTTCTTCTATGATAATAAACCTAAATTGAAATAAGATTAAGTACCAGTTAATATACATAATATGCCTTTTGGAATCAAGTTTTTATCTTTTGATTAGGTTGGTAGAATAATACTTCATAATCCAAAAAAAACCCAATTTGTGTGATTTTCAAAAGTCATACCATTTAGAATGAGAAAAGATAATTAAAGCAAGGAGGCCTTGAGTGCAAACTAGCTAGCAGCTTAGGCTTTGCAGCTATATGAAATGGAAATATAAAGAAGCTAGTAAACTTATAGTGAGGCATTTCTCTAATTTCACGTTTTTTTGTTTTTGCTTTGCTTTTAATTGTTTCTTTTTAACATCTTGATTATCGACAATGACATTGATTATCAATGGCTTAGTGTCGCACCCTAATTTTGGACCGGCTTGACTCAGATTGGGTTCGGGGTGATTCTGGACCATTTCGGGTTGGTTTTGGGCCACCTCGGATGGATTCGGGTCATTTCGGACCGTTCTGGGCCAATTCTTGCCCATTTAGGATGACACATGCCACATATGTTTTGGCCCCACCGTATATGTGTAAACATGTGTGATCGCACATGTTTTTAGGGTTTAGCATATGTGGACATACGCGATTGCGTATGTTTTAGGGTTTAGCATATGTTGACATACGCGATCGCGTATGTCTCCGGGGCAGCAAAAAAATAAAGGCTTTCTAACTCCATTCAGACGGGGTTGGCAATTTTGGACGGGATTTTTAGAGAGAATTAGGGTTTTAGCAAACTAAAAAACGCGATTAGCTCTTTTATTAACCTAATTTTAGTCAATCTAAGCAATAGGATTAAAATAAAACTCACAAAATCATTTAGATTAGGTGTTTTTATTCCCTAACGCTTGGAATCGGACC
>CANYBF010341254.1:0-22975 GCA_948192965.1 Dalechampia spathulata
CCAAGTTGTGATGTTTGATGAGTTGATAAATGTCCAGGCAATGGCACAAGTTGGTGGGTTGGTGATGCTTCAGCCAGAAGTTGGAGGTTCTCGTGAGAACTTTTTCTTCGCTGGAATCGACAGAGTAAGATTCAGGAAGCCGGTAATTGCAGGTGATACCTTGGTCATGAGAATGACGCTTGTGAAGCTGCAGAAACGATTTGGAATAGCAAAGATGGAAGGAAAAGCTTATGTTGGAGATGATTTGGTTTGTGAGGGTGAGTTCTTAATGGCCATGGGATCATCATAAATCTTCATCTCTTGTTCCTGTCTTGGCAATACCTTATTTTCTATTTATGGCTTATCGTTGATAGCATACTCTTTATAACTTCGATCAAAGTTTGAGTCATTGAGGTCTTATTAGATTGATTTAAAAAGACTGCTCTTCAATTTTAACTGAAATGTGCCCACTGTTGCAGTATCATTTTGTGGACTTACCAACGATATTAAATGGAGTTTAAGTTATCTTGAGCTTGACTTGTACATGATGGAGTTGAATTTGAGCCAACTAAATTTTTTCATATATCAGTTTATATTATTATTATTATTATTATTATGTGAAACATGTTCAACTGTATGAGTCGATATGAACATGATATGATCTGCGTTGTGTGCGTGTATATATGTAGGCATCAGTTAAATGTAACTATGATACTTGATAAGAACTAATTAATAGTAGCGGTAAACAAAGATGCGGCAGACATGAGAATCCAAGTCGAAGGAAATTTGCATTATCCTCGTTGGAAGTCATGATGGCTCTCAAATAACACAGTTTTTGATTGATTTTAAATCATATCTACAATCATCAGACTAAAATATTATAACCCAAGTGCACCAAGAGGAGTCTTTCCCTGTCCAGCTTCAAAGTAGAAGATCAACATGGCTAGCATTGCTATTCTTGCATGCTTAATCTCTGCAACTTTAAGTCTTTCAAGTTTCTCCACATCAGGAATATAAACACCATTTTTCAGAGTTCCTGCCAATCCTAAAGGATCAAAGAACTTTCCGCCTGGATATCCTTGTTCTCCTGTTGCATTCGCGAAGTTTTCAGCTGTTCTCGACCATGGAGTCGCCCATTCCACTGACTGTGAATCAGGGTTAAAGAAATCTACCCACCTCTTGCTCTCTACCCATCCCATGAGGAGAAGCTGAGTCCCTAACAGAGAACCGAAGGAGAAAGGTGCGATGGCAGATGGATCAGCTCCAGCCTCAAACCAAGGAACCCCACTCCAAGCTTGCCCTACAAAGATTCCAACCACTGCAGTCATAGCCCACCGTCCGTGGATGAGCTCTGCCTCTCTATACCATTTCAGAAATGCTGGGTCCTTCCCTAATCCTAGCGGGTCGAACCCGTAGTCGCCTGGAAGCCTGCAGTTTATTTGGGTAACATATATGGTTAACTAAAGATCAAAAACATTATACGTAATAATCCATACTTGCATACTAAAAAGTAACAACTTACGAGCCATCGAGCCACTCAGGGTCGACGAAGTTGCCACCACCTCTAACACCAGGGAGCCAAGATTTCTTAGCTTGAACTGCCATAACAACAAAATTCCTAGAAGACCCAGAAGCCATTCTATGTCCTCCATGAACAGTGAGCAATGCTTGACTTTTCTTGCCTCCGGAGAGGAATGAAGAACCCAACCCATTAAGCACAGCAGCAGAAGTGGCAGCCATTGGTTTTGGTTAAAGGACAGGTAGCTGAAATGAGGGTAATAACTTTGATGGGTGATGAACAAGGGAAGGAAGGGGCAATCTAAAAGGTGGGTTTGTAAGGAGCCAGGTAGGATAATAAAATCTCAAAAGGAAATCTTAGAACGCGAAGGAGGATAGATTTCGAACCAATCAGAAACTCCTTGAGCTCCTTCCCCATCCCCATCCTTTTCTTGTCTCCAACCACGTGTTCTCTTCTTGTCTGTTTTTCTTTTTCTTTCTTCTGATATTTCCACTTCATTTATTAACAGCATATGTACGCCTCGTTCTTCTATCGTAGGTTAGACATGATCGGTGAATACAACATGAATGTAATCATCTAATATTGGAAAGAGATGTTAAGATTTAGTAGGAAAGATGTCACCTCTTGGGATAATCTATGTTTATGTTTGAACCAACTCCATTATCCATATATTATGCATAATTTCATGTTTATTAAAATTAAAGGTTATACATGAGTTTGAATTAAGTTATATCCATTATATATATTATATATGTAAGATTAATATAAAATAATTAATTTTATCAAGATTAGCATTAAAAATTTGATAATTATTTTTATAATATGATTTTTATGTACTAAATATTTTTAAGGAATTATATTTTATATGACAAAATTTTTTAAAAAAACTTCTTAAATACTGTAAAATTTATATTAGTATTTAATTATTTATATTGAGATTTCAACATTTTTTAATTCTCATTATTAATTATATTACATTACTAGTTTTTTTTGGTTAAAGGGTAAATATATTAACCAAGAGAGATGTACAAGTATAGGAGGGGCATACCCCAACAATCAGACTATACATCTACAATCCAAAAAAGAGAACCCCAAAAGGCCAATACAGCGCCTCGAAACCTAAACTACCAGCAAAAACAAAAACCTCAAAAATCTATACAGCTATGAGGATAAAGCCTATGAAGAATCCTATAAACCACAGTTTGAATCTTAGCAATTATATCCATACAGGTAAAAGGCTTATGCTAAAAAATCAAAGCATTTCGAGCCTGCCAAATATAGTAAATAACTGCAGAAAAGGAGATCTTCCTAGCCTTTGTCTTCATGCGCTGGCCCCTATGTGAGTGAAGAAAAACACGAGCCGCACGACCAAGAGTAGAAAGCTCGCCTGAGATACCTAGCCAATTGCGAATCGAGCACCAAACAGGACGCACCTGCTCACAATTAAAGTATAGATGATCAATACTTTCCGGATGCCTGTGACACAAAACACAAAACCTGTCAATATTGAGGTAGCCGAGGTTCATTCTAGTGGGTAATCGATTCCTGAATGCGAGCCAAGCAGTAAATGAGTATTTCGCCGGGATACAGTTGGACCATATGACCTTCATCCAAGGCCTAGAAACCCCCTTATCTCTAAGTTCCTTGTAAAAGCTGCTGACCTTCAACTTACCACCAACCGAAGCTGTTTCCATAAATTGAACAACACGGTTTTGATTGCCCATTTTTAGCAAGAGAAAATCCCTGATCCTAGCAAGGCTTTTAAGCAAATAAGAGTCTCTTCGATGAGGTATGAAGGTCCAAATACTTCGGTTACCAAGGTAGACACCATGAACCCACCGAACCTAAAGAGACGCCTTATGCTGATGGATATCCCAAAGGATTTTAGAGAGCAGCACCGAGTTCCAGAGTTTCAGATCCCTCAACCCCAAACCACCTTCCTGAGCAGGCAAGCACATGTCCTTCCATGAAACTTTACAGGCCTTAGAACCCCAGAGAAACCGTCTGCAAATAGAGGTTACACGAGCCAGCATTGTAGAGTTAATGGGAATTATTTGCAGCCAAAAAGAAATAACCCCAAAAATCACCGACTTAATCAAAACAAGCCGCCCCGCGTACGAGAGAGTCTTAGGGTTCCAAGCGGCAATATAATTGCTAATAACAGTAAACATCCCATGAAGATCGCTGGATTTAAGGGCTTGCGGGGATAGAGGGACCCCAAGGTATCCAAACGGAAACTGGCCAATGGAGATATGCGTATAGTCCAAGATATGTTCCTCCACACTGCTGGGAACTCCAGCAAGGAACATAGCCGATTTGCTGTAACTGATACACAGGCCAGATACAATTTCAAAAGACTTCAACGTGTCAAAGAGGACCTTAACAGAGCTGAAGTCACCTCTTAAGAAAAGAATGAGGTCGTCGGCGAACAATGCATGAGCCACTCCTCGAAATGAGCATAAGGGGTGACAATTAAAGGAGCCATGCCTGGTGTTCCTGCGAAGGAGTCTGGAGAAATACTCAAAGCAGATGATGAATAAATAGGGTGACATTGGATCCCCTTGCCGCAGACCCCTTCCCCCTTTAAAGTATCCATAGGTCTCCCCATTAATCACAACCGAATAGGAAGCTGAAGTAACACAAGCCATAACCCAACCTGTGAAAGAATCAGGAAATCCCAACCCTTGAAGAGCCGAACGGAGGAAACTCCATGAAACTGAATCGAATGCCTTCTTGATGTCAATATTAAGGAGGCAACGGGGAGAGATGCGCTTACGGGAAAAGCCTCTCACTAATTCCTGAGCCAAGAAGATATTGTCTAACATACTCCTCCCTGGAATAAAGGCAGTCTGGGCTTGGTTAATGCAACTGTCCAGGGAACCCGAAATTCTGCTGGCCAATATCTTGGCAATAATCTTGTAGATCACATTAGTGCAGGAAATGGGACGAAAATCCCCAGCTGTCCGATTATGTAACTTCTTCGGAATCAAACAGATGAAAGTATGGTTCAATTGTTGTAGTAATTTCCCTGTGGAGAAAAATTCCATAACAGCTTCAGTAACTAGCGATCCGACAGTCTCCCATTGACTTTTGAAAAAACAGGCAGTGAAGCCGTCGGGACCCGGGGCCTTTTCATTCCCCATTGAAAACAAAGCATCCTTTATATCCGAACAGGAAATAGGCCTAATAAGAGCATTCTGATCCTCTTCTGAGAGAATAGACCCTTCATTCCATATAGATGAATCACCGGCAGATCTAGTAGAGCTCGAACCCAAAAGCTCCTTGTATAAGTTGACCAGTCAATCAGCAACTTCGGCTGAGGATTTAGTAAAGGAACCATCATCCTTAAGGAGGTATGAAATCCGATTACGGGTAGCATTCTTTTTAACCATTGCATGGAAGAAGGCTGTGGAACGATCACCTTGGAAGAGATAGTTACATTTCGCCTTTTGTCTGACAAAATATAGCTCAGCTTCCTTGAAGAAAATAGCCCTACGCCTAGCTTCAGTAACTTGCCTACAGAGAGATTCACTGCCCGGATTACTCAAAAGATCTTCATTTAACCGATCAAATTCTGCCTTAGCCAGCTGGACTTTTTCTTTCAGATTACCAAAAGCAGTTATGTTTAACTTCTTAAGGGGGAATTTCAGCCTACGAAGCTTCATACAGAGCTGGAATTATTTAGCACCAACCACATCCATATTCCAAACTTCCTGAACCAAAGAGGGAAAATCCAAATGACTGATCCACATGTTAAAGAACCTGAACGATTTAGAACCCAAGCTGACATGCCTTCCAATCCTGACAAGGCCAGGGCAGTGATCCGAATAAATAGTCATAGGCATAAACTCTGCCGAGCAGTCTACTCCAAGCTCCCACCATTCATTATTAGCCAAGACCCGGTCCAGTTTGGCCCAATGAGTTCTTCTATTCCAGGTAAAGAAACTGCCAGTGGAAGGGACGTCCTCCAAGTTGAGGAGACATTTAAACTCCACAAAGTCCCTCATGAAATAGGCAAATGAGTTGGAGGAGCTAATACATTCCGACGGGTCAGCTACACAATTTAGATCACCCATGAGAAGCCAAGGCGAACTACAGTGATCCCTGATATCCATCAGACTTTCCCACAAACCTCTACGCTCAGTAACACTATAGAGTCCATACATGACAACCACTTGGAATATCAAGTCCAACTCATGACAGTGAACCTGGCAGCGAATAAATTGCCTATCTATGCAGAGCACCTGACAAGTAACCAATTCCGGGTTCCAGCAGACAACAATTCTCCCACCCGCCAGTAATTCAAAATTATGTACAAATTCCCATCCCCGAAGTTTGTTATTTACAATACGAGCCACACTTCCCATATTCAACTTGGTTTCCAGTAAACCGCAAAAAGCAATGTTCTTCTTCCTGATGAGCTGAAGAAGCCAATTCTGAGTCGGGGTAGAATTGAGACCCCTTAAGTTCCACGTGAGGCAATTCATGATGGCCCTCGGCCCTTAATATTTCCGACACTCCTCTGCTCCAGCAGAGAGGAGTTAATGTTCTCTGCATCTAACTGTTCCAACACACATTCGGTCAGCATATGCTTCTTTCCCTTCTTCCCTTTCCTCCTTGATGACTTAGTCCAAACTTCTTCCTCAGTAGATTGGTTATGCTTGGCAGACAGGTGAGAGTGAGATGAAGAGAAGGATTGAGGCACATACACACCTGGGTTAGCATTAAGAGAAGAACGGCCCGAGTCAAGCCCAATCAGCGTTTGAGCCTTAGTAACCGACAGCCCTTCCTGTCCTATGGAGCCCATTAAACATCCATATGAACCCTTACCATCCAACATAACACCCATGCAGTCCTCTGACGGCACTTGGAGTCCAGTAGAAAACTCTATGGGCTTTGGGCTAGAAGGCCCATCACGAATGAGCCCACTCTCAGGGCCCCCATCAGATGTCATCAACTTATCCGCAGCATGACAGATGACTTTATCTCCAACTTCTGAATTCATAAGGCGCCCAGATCGTAGTTCCACCGTGCAAGCAGGATTAAAGTTACTGTCAGCAGCGAGACTAACATCCATCCGAGTGGGCTGAATGCGTTTAATAGGCCGAGTAGAGGTTAACTTCTTCCTTTCCTCCATCGGGCCTTGAGAAACAGAGTCAAGACCCCTAGGAAGTGGCACCTCTCGAGTTCCATCCAATTTGGCAGTCTCAACTCCCAAATTCATCTGACGACCATCGTCATTATCCTTCGTCAAATCCTCATTTTCCTGACAAGAGAAGCAATTGTGCCCATATTTCTTGCAACGCCAGCAAAAATTCAGAAAGCTTTCATGCACCACCTTTTGCTCGAAGGAAACTCCCTTAGGAAGCGAAACCTTAAAGGAGGAAACCGGTTCCTCCGAAATATCCATAATAACCAGAATCCTGGCAAAAGCCATTCTCTCCCTGCTATGAGTAACCTTGTCAGACGCACAAGGGACACCGACTTTGGAGGCAATATTGCTCAATGCTTTGGGCCCCCAGCAGTCCATAGGGAGGTTCGGCAATTGGATCCACACCGGGACCTGCATGAACTCATGATGGGAGAAGCAAAAATCGTAGGGCAGGTTCCTAAGAAACAGAGATTTCCCGTTAATTAAATAGGGCCCTCTTGCTATAGCTGAAGCTCTGTCTTCCTCTGATTCAAAGCTAAAGATTACCCACCCTTGGTGATGCGGGAAAATTCTGCACCTAAGCCCCCATCGATTTGCCAATCCCTGTAGAGCCTTAATCCCCAGAAATCGACCAGAAAAGGAACCAACTGCACACCAACCCCAAGTTTGCACAACATCAACCAAATCCTCTTCCTCAGGTGTAACTTCCTCCCCTACGTCCACATGGTGCAATTTAAATCCTTTATCCACCTGACGATTATCCTTAAATAATCCGACAAAGGAAGGTTTATCCTTAAAAGTGGGAGCATTGGAGGTCACTTTCATCGGCTCTGACGAGGAGACCTTCGACATCTGCGTGCTCAAGGAATCAATGCCAGCTGGTGGAGTAACCCCCACCATTTGTTGAGCCACCAAGTCCTCATCATTCATAATTCCTGTCTCAAAACACTGAGCCAAATCGCTCGTAACCACCTTCTCTTTAATAGCAAACGCATCTGCAGGTGGCCCACCACCATCTGGGCAAGGCGAATCAACCATGCCTTCTAATTGAGCCACTCGACCTGCAGATGTCAGAGAGGGGGGGACTTCATCAATCAAACTGGGATTGTCTGTAGGTTGTGGACCCTCAGCCACAGCCTTTCCACCCTTAACAGAGGAGGTGGCTTTGGGACCAGCCATATCCACGCGGAGCCCCGAGGAGCCGACACCTGTCTTGGCCTTGTCTCTTCTGCCCATCAAGAGGCAAAAACCCAGGGAGACCACCCAAGAAGAAGAAGACTCAGACACCGATTCAAAACGGGACCGAGCAGAAGTCCTTGAAGAAAACTCAGAGCCCTCTGAACGTCACCGTATCAAAGTCTCAGCAGTAACTCAAAACGACTTCGTATCTAGGACAACAGGAAAGCTTCCCCAGAAAAGTTGACCAAAACCAATAAATGAAACGACACCATAAAAGAAACACCAGAACGCAGGGTAAATAAATGAGTTAAAACGATCCCGTGCTGAGAGAACCTTTTAAAAGAACTCAGAAAAAGGTTACTGAGCAAAACGACATCGTAAAGATGGTCCAAATAAAAGGGGGACCCAGTAGTATCCAAAACGCTGACGTTTACACGGTAACACCCAACCCAGCAATCCAAACGGCACCTTAGCGAAGACCCAATCAGGCACCCACCACAAAAAAACTGACCAAGACCATAAAATCAAGACGACACCGTATCCCAGAAGACAAAATAGGCCTCAATACAGCACCGAAACCGAAAAGTCTAGCAGACCCCAAATGACGTTGGAGAGTCAGAATACTCTACACAAGCTAGACGACACCGTACCAGGACCAAACCGGCAATGTAACCCAAGCACCTCAGAAAAGAACAGCAACACTTGTAGTGCAAGACCACTACCCCGGAGACGTAGATCAAACACCGGAGACGGGGAATCACCAAGAGCAAAACCAAACGAACCCCAACGGCCAGATGAAACCCAAATATCGCCCCTCAGAAACCTATTGAAGGAGAGAAGAGTGAGTTCTCTGGACGGGCAGCAGGTAAGGGGAGAACGATCCACCTTTACACAGAGAAATGAAAATGCCTAAAATCAAGGGGGAAACCCTCGAACACCGTAGCAACAAAACAACCAAACGACTGGCTTCAACCGTAGAACCCAAACCAAACCCAGCCGAAATTGAAGATAACCTGACTTCAGCCCGACCAAACCACTGGCTTCAGACCCAGGACCCAAACCAAACACAACCGTAACCAAAGACCACCTGCAAAAAAACACAGCACAACACAACCTAGAACTAACAACCAACAACTGTATCCCGTCCGCTGAGAACCTCTCCCAAAGGGAGAGGGGAAAGAAAGGGAAGAGGAAATCAACAGAGGCACGATTAAGAGGCTGCAAAGTAATCTATAACCCTAAACTTCTATAAGCAAAAACGGCACCGTATTCAATAACTAAGGGACAAAACGACACCGTTACAGAGGCAAAAACATAACCCCTAGCACCCCACGAAACGACATCACATCAATAAACAATCAGAGCCTGAAACGATATCGTAGTGAAAACTCCACAGAAACAACCGAAACGCAGTCTTATCCGAGCAAAGCAATAACAGGAAGCACACAAGAACGACACCGTTAACAGAGAGAGGGCCAAAATAAAACCACTTCCAGAACGACACCATATACCGAAATCCGAATGCAAATCCAATCAGGAGTCTCAGCACTTCTCCAAAACGACACCGTTCCCCCGGTCAACAGAGGATCAGCAAAACGGCACCGTGCTCAGGCTAACACAATCCATCAGGAAAACGTGAAACACTCCCAAAACGACGTCGCGTTCCAGGCAGTAGAAGCTCGGCAAAACGTCACCGTACGTGAGCCCTAGCAGCGAACCCAGCCCTTCACCAACGACACCGTGACCGGCCAAACGGAGAGCCACAGCACTGCCGATCACTGCCAGAACACCAACGGTGGCAAACGAAGGAGAACCAGTACCACCAACCTAACAGATCACCGTTGGACAAACCAGAAACACCACAAACCAAAGCTTCGACAGAGGGGGAAGAGTACAATCGAACACCAAATGACTTGCAACCCCGTAGGAATCACAAGGGAGAAAGCAGACCCCTCCAGCCCCACCGGTCAAACCCAAACACAACAAACTTAAAGAAAATGACGGAACCAAGCAGTTAACTATCAAGACCAAACCAACACCCGATAGCTCCGCGGGAGAGATAAATCAACAACAGCCCGAAACTATAACACAACGGCAGAGGAGATAGGCCGAGCTTGAAGTAGACAACCACCTTCATAAACCATAAACTCCGACCAACAACTAATCGGAAAAAACGGCCTGAACCCGTCCGCCGAGCCTCTCTCAAAGGGAGAGGGAAATCAACAGAAATGTACTCCTAACAGCCACCAAATAAGTAAAATTGGTCCACAATAGTGAAGCACCTTTATGTTGCTTAAGATCTAGTAATAATTTAATTTGTAATATCATAATAAAATTAAGCAAGTTATAATTTAAATAAAAATTAATAGAAATAAATATTATTTTAATTTATTACTTTAACATTTTTTAAACAATTGAACTTTCATTACTAGAATCAAGGAGATACATCATGAAATATTAATCTTAGAAGCTCAAGAAGGGTGTTGAAAAACCAACTCGGACAAAAAACAAGATCAAGATGTTTACTTATCCGGTCCCCTACTCTATTAGCTTCTCTCTTGACAAATTGAAATGAATATGCACCTAATCTTTCAGCCAAAACTACAATTTGGCTAACAACAAACACTATGATCCAAAGGATTTCCTTATTATGATTTTTAGATTCAAAAATCAAATCTTAAAATTGCAAATGGTTTGCTAATCTAGCTGCATCTTTAAGGGCCAAAGCTTCTGCTACCATTGGTGGTAAATATCACACTTTACACACTTGACTGAAAACTATCGAACCTAATATGGCCAATGCTTGCTTGCTAATTAAATGTCGCATCCATATTTGCTTCAAACTGGTTACCTATGGGAGGATTCCAAATTCTTAGACTAGTGGATATCATTTTTGTAGGATATGTTTGACCCACCATTGAAAGATAATTTCATTGCTGATCTGTGATAAATCTTCTAGTAATAACAATGGTGTTTGTAGGACATGGAACTATTTGCTTGAAATGAGCTTGGTTATGTGCTTTCTAAATAGCCCAACAAATGTACGATACTTCTGTTATTATCTCCATCCTGTCAATCTCTACAACAACTTGGTAAATACCATTATACTAATCTTTGAAATTCAAACTAGCCGATGCCATATTTCCAAAGCCTACGGAGTTGCCAAACCAAGTTACTTTGGTGTGGAACAGTGTACCAGCATATGCATGACTGATTCATTTTCCTTTTCGTAAATATTGTACATTGAGGAACATGGATTATGCTTTCTCTAAAGATTATCCATCACGGGAATAACATTTGTAGCACACTTCCAAAAAAAATGCTTTCACCTTTGGAATTACCTTCAACTTCCAAATCCTATTCCAACCAAAATAATTATGAATTGGTGAAAATTCTTCATCTAGATCTCTACTTATGAAACAACTTCTATAACTTGATTTTACAGTATACTCTCCTGCTCCATATAAGTGAGTCATCTTGTTGTAATCTATTTAACGGTATGCTTAAAATATGAACTACTCTCGAGAAAACCCTATAGACAACATCTTGTTTCCATTCCCTACTATCTTTGACTAGAAGTAAATCCCCACTTTATGGAATTAGAGTAGAGATTGATAAGTTTTGATTATTCATAAGCCATTTATCAGTCCAGCTTGAAAATAGATGACCCATTACCAACTCTCTAAGTCATCCTATTTTCCATCATTCATCTACCTTGGATAATGTTACTCCATAGCCATGATGGTTTGGTACCTCTCCTAGCCTACAGAAAAGAATGTTTGAGAAAAAAGATACCCTTCAAAATTCTAGCCTACAATTCATCACGATTTTTCAAAAGTTTCCATCCCAACTTAGCTAACACTATCTCATTAAATATTTCTAGCTACTTGAATCTAAAACCTCCACTATCTTTTGGTTGAGTCAAAGATTTCCAACTGACCTAGTGTATGCCTTCACTTGAATTTTCATTATTCCAACATAAACTCATCATAATACTCGAAATCTTTCTTAGGGTAGATTTTGGAAGTTTAAAAATTAACATTGGGTATGTTGGTATCACTTGGATCATCGATTTAAGGAGTACTTCCTTTGGAGATAAAAGTTTACCTTTGTAGGATTGCATATGCTTCTGAATTTTATTGTTGGATGTTTTTTTAATTCGGCATAAACTTTTAAGTAAGAAAATAAAGACAAGAAGAAAAAGAAAATAATATTTGTTGAGTTAAAAATAAATTAAGCTGATGAGGTATTTAAATACAAAAGATTCAACAACTAACAACTAAAAATAAGCCACTACTTAACACATGATTCCATAAACACTCCTCCTTGCTTTAGTTACTCCAAACACCAATCTTCTCCTTCAGAAATTCAAATTTACTTCTTGGCAAAGCTTTGGTTAATATATAAGCTAACTGGAGATCTATCTTGTAGTATTTCAATCTAACAGATCCTTCTTTCTGCACATCTGTAAGAAAAAATAATTTGATGTTGAAATGCTTGGCTTTTCCATGAAAAACAGGATTATTTGAGATAGCAATAGCTACTTGATTATCTACAAATACCTATGTGCAATCTTCTTACTTCAAATTTAAATCAAGCAATACTTTCCTAAGCCATAAAACTTGATTTGCTGTAACTGTTGCTGCAATAAATTGAGCTTTAGCTATGGATTGTGCAACAATCTCTTGCTTTTTAAAACACCAAGAAAAAATTCTTAAACCAAGATTAAAACAATATCCAAAAGTGCTCTTCATGTCATCAACAGAACCAGCCCAATCACTATCAAAATAGCCCTGCAACACATGCTCCTTATTTGCATAGAACTTGATTCCAAAATCCAGTGTGACTTTAACATACCTCATTATCCTTTTAGCTACTCTAAAATGAGTAGCAGTTGCATAATTAGTGAATCTAGATAATAGACTCATTACATAAAAATATCGGGTCTAGTTGCTGAAAGATACATGAGACAACCAACCAAACTCCTATAAAGAGTCTCATTCACATTTTCAGCTTCATCATTTTTACTTAACTTCTCCTTTTGACACATCGGAGTAGTTATTTCTTTGTAATTTTCCATACCAAACTTTTTCAAGATTTCTCTTGCATACTTCTTTTGAAAAATTTCATTTTCTTGACTTCAATTCCTAAAAAATAAATCATTTCTCCCAAGTCTGTTATCTCAAAAGTATGTTGCATATCTTCTTTAAACTCCTTAATAAATTTATCATTACTCTCTGTAACCAACAAATCATCTACATATAATGAAACAATAATAAAATTGGTTTCATCACCTTTAATGTAGAGTGTAGCTTCACTAGGACTCTTTCAAAAACCTAACAATGCTCATCAATCTTATTATACCAAGCTCGTGGTGCCTATTTTAGCCCACACAAAGCTTTTTTGAGTTGATACACTTCATCATCATACCCTTCAACTACAAAACCTTTGGGTTGCTTAACATAAATCTTCTCCTCAAGAAAGATGTTTAGAAATGCAGATTTAACATCTAGTTGAAACACTTTCCAACCTTTTTATGTAGTTATGGTCAATAATAATTTGATAGTCTCTAGTCTAGCAACTGGAGTAAATGTATCAGAAAAATCAATACCAAAAATTTGAGCATACCCCTTTACAATAATTTTAGCTTTATGTTTGTTGATGGAGCCATCTGCATTCAGTTTAGTTCTGAAAACCTATTTCACCCATATGAATTTTCTATCTTTGGGCTTTTTCATAAGTTTCCATGTTTGATTCTTCTCAATTATGTTCAATTCTTCCTTCATTAAAGCTCTCCATTTTAGATCCTTCTTTGCTACCTAAAATTTTTTTAGCTCAACTAAGGCCATGTTGCATTTCTGATAAATATCAGAAAGTAGTTTGGTGCCATGTACAAGTGGATCATCAACTAATGCCTCTTGATCTTTAGCAGATCAATAATTTGCATATTTTCTACATTATCCCAGTTCCATTGCTCATTCTCCATAAAGCTCACATCTCTACTTATTAGAATTTTCCTTGTATGGGGTTGGAAAACTCTATAAGCTTTTAATGTTGAACTATATCTGACAAAGATTCCAAATTCAGCTTTCTTGTATAGCTTATCTCTTTTAATTTATGGCACATGAATAAAGCACAAGCAACCAAATATTTTTAAATTTTTAAATGATGGCTTATAACCATACTAAGCCTCGAAAGGAGTCTTGTTAACTACTGCTTTGGTTGGAAGCTTGTTTAGCAAGAAAATTGCAGTATGAGCAGCCTCTACCTAATATTCCTTAGGCAGCCCTTTTTCATGAAGCATGCATCTGACTATCTCCATGATTATTCTTTTTTTTTTCTCTCAATAACTCCATTTTGTTATGAAGTGCATGGAGCTGTAAGTTGATGTTCAATTCCTGCCTCCTAAAAAAATAAATTGAACTCTTCTGAAGTATATTCCTTACCATTATCGGATCTCAAAGTTTGGATCTTGTAATTTTGATTTTCAATCCATTGTTTGAAACTTAAAAACACACCTACAACTTCTGATTTAAACTTGAAGAAAAAGATCTAACACATTTAGGTGAAATTGTCTATAAAGACAATATAATATTTACTCCCTTTAAGTGAAGGAGTCCTTTGGGGTCCTGCTAAATCTGTATGAATCAACTGCAAATGCTTAGTTGCTCTTTATGTGGCTTGTTTGAAAGGTAGTCTTGCTTTATTCCTAAATGACATGTCTTGCAGGCTAGTAGTTCAGACTTTAAATAAGGTAAGTCATGAACTAATGCTCTTCTTTATATGTTCAATAATGTTGCATAATGAAAGTGGCCTAGCCTTTTATGCCATTTTTCTGTACTATTTTTTGAAACTAGATATGCTACTTGCTCTTTTATTGGTTCAAGTCAGAAACTTATACCTTTCATTTTGATTCTAAACAATTCCATGTCATTAACATCTTCGATCAAATAGTGCTTATCTTCAAAGATAAGTTTGAATCCCTTCTTAAGTAACTGCCCAACACTTAACAAGTTATAGTCAATATTAGGTACATATAAAACATCAGAGATTAGTTTTATATTTTTACTGCTTTCAATGATAACAATTCCCTTTCCTTTGATAGGAAGGTTTTTACCATCATCGATTTTAACTTTTGATATATGTGATCTATCTATCTCTCTAAAAGATTCTAGATCATGTGATTGGTACAACCACTGTTAATAAGCCATTTATCACTTGAACTGTTAGTTGCAAAGCAAGATGCAACAAAGAGTTGCTCTTCCTCTTCTTGATCAGCTACTTGAGCCATATTCTTTTATTGGGTGTTGTTATTTTGCAAAAATTTTAATGATGTCCTATTTATTGACATTTCTCATATTGCTGATCTCGCTTTCTCCATCATTTGAAAGGTGGATGACCTTTCCTTCCATATGCTTGCAAGGAGAAAAAATAGAATTTGTTCCCTTTTTAATCTTAGAAGAATGAAAACTCAAGTTATCCTTCTTGTTAATCCACTTCTTTTTCCCTTTTTCTTCTTGACTTGATTGTACTTTTGCAGATAATGCACCTTCAACTAAACCTTCAGATCTTATAAGCCTTCTTTGTTCTTGTGCCTGCAAAGCATTTAATAATTCTGCCAAACTAATTTTTGATAGATCCTTAATATTTTCTAGTGAGGAAATGGTTGCTTCAAACTTTTCAAGGACTATTATAAGAATTTTTTGAACCAATATTGGATTAGGAAATTTAGAGTCAAGTAATCTTACTTTGTTGGCAATATTGAGTAATTTATCAGCATACTCTTTAACCGTCTCTGAATCTTTCATTTTTTGAAGTTTAAATTCTCTAATCAAGTTGAGAACATGCATTCCCTTAATCCTCTCATCTCTTTCATATTCTTTTTTTAGGAAATTCCAAACCTCAAATACTGATTTCTTTATCATAATTCTAACAAATATTTCTTCTCCTTGTGATTCTTTATCTGCACTAAGGTTGGATTATTAGGCAAGGTATGAACTACATAGTCCTCCTCAACATCCTCTCAAAGATCATTAATCTCCATATGTGCCTCCATTCTTGCTGCCCAGATATGATAACCTTCACCATTAAAGACTAGTGGTGTAAGTGTAGTAAAAGGAGTTTCTGAATTCATAAAAGAAAGCAAAAAAGAAATTCTATCATTACAGGTCCCTCAAGAAGAATGCTCTAAAACCAGTTTATTGGATGTTTTTTAATTTAGCAGAAACTTTTGAGTAAGAAAATAAAGACAAGAAGAAAAAGAAAATAATATTTATTGAGTTAAAAATAAATTAAGCTAATGAGATATTTAAATACAAAAGATTTAGCAATTAATAGCTAAAAATAAGCCGTTACTTAACACATGATTCCATAATCAACCAAACTCCTAAAAAACTACAACTAACATACTGATAAAAAAATATCAGAAAAAACAACAAACTAATGCATGTCCAAACACCAAGTCTTGTTGTAACTGATGTACGACTTCAACATTTATCTATAAAAAATTGCATGGCTTTCATCTTCAACAGGCCAATATTGGATGGAATTTCAAAGTATTTTAATAGCCCATCGAATTCTTGGATCGAAAAATTTGATGAATATTATCTTTGGCTTGTTGTTGAGTATTTGTATTGAATATGATTCTCGATTTGGCCATATTGACTCATTGACTTGAATATATTCCATACTCTTCCACCATTACCTTGATTCATTAAGCCTTTATTGAATTTATTATACCAAACAATAGTGTATCATTTGCAAACAAAATATATGTAATCAAAAGACATCTAACATTGATCTTGTATCCTAATAATATATTATTATGTACATTAGCCATAATTATCCTAGATAACACTTCAGATGCTAAGATAAATATGTAAAGAGATAACAGGTTGCCTTGATGGATACCCTTGGATGGTCGAAATGGTTTGGTTAATCCAAAACTGTATTGTCTTGATACATTATATAGTCCAATCCACCCAATTCTTGCTAAAACCAAACTTTTAAAGCACCACTTTGATAAAAACCCATTCTACCCTATCATATGCTTTAAGCATATCTAGAAATAATATCATTATTTAATTTATAACAATAACATAATAAATGGTTATAAAAAATCACATTACACATATCAAAAACTTTATACATATTTACCTATTCCATAATTGGAGTGCACATTCTAAATGATGATAGTAAAGAGCATAAATTATATAAAAAAAAGATGAAATAATGCATAATTTTATAAAAGTTTTATATTAAAAATATAATATTGTAGAACCCAAATTTTTTACCTTTTGAGATGAATCAAGAGAACTTTATAAGTTATAGGTTGAATTAAACCAAACTTTTTAATTGAAGGGGACATTTGTTACTTATATCTTCTTATAAGTTCAAGATTTAAGTTAAACCTTATTCATATTTAATTAACATGTTAAGCATATGAAATAAAAAAGCATAATTATGGAAATGATGAATTTTACTTTATAAATTGTAATAATGTTAGACGTTTTCTAAAGTTTTATAAAAATAATAATTAAAATAACTGATTATTATAAATTTTTTTAAAATAATAGTAATAAACCTAAAATAAACTTAAAGTAAATCTTTTTATATGCTAAAGTAAACTAAAAATAAATTCATATGAAATTTTCAAAACTTCATTTTTATAAATTTTTTCAAAAAATTTATTATTTTTGAAAACTTTCAAAAAAATTTGATATTTTTCAAAATAATTCATCAATTTCAACCACCATAAAAAATCCCAAAAAATAAAATCTTATTCAAATTCCAGGGGACAAAATAATCTAATAAGAAGAAGTGAAGTATTTCTCCAAACTGTATACTTCATAGAGGTTTGTATGGTATATGAAGTTATAGGAGAGTAAAGTATCCTTAAGCTAATCTCAAATGAATCTAATGAGGATTTATGTAGAACAATCACGATGGAGGAGGTGAGAGTAGCAGTTTTCTAGCTAAGCAATGATAAATTACTTAAGGTCGATGAATTTAATGGCCATTTCTACCAAGGTAATTAGAATTCAGTTAGATTGGATTTGGTTTCATTGGTTGGATCATTTATGGTTACAGGGGTCTTACTAGCTTCTCATAATGATATAATTATTTCTTTGGTCCCAAAAGTGACAAACCCATAATCTTTTGTATAATATCAACCACTTAGCTGCTGCAACTTAATTTATAAAGTAATATCAAAGGTTTTGGCTAATAGACTACAATCAACTTTAGAATTTCATATATTTGAACAGTAAGTGGCATTTGTAAGGGAGTGCAACATCCAAGATAATATTCTCTTGGTGCATGAGGCCTTTCATGGTTTAAGGTATAGACAGAATGGAAAGGTTGGAGCTTTTGTATTGAAGATAGATATATTGAAAGTGTATGATAGGCTTGAATGGAATTTTATCAAAGAAGTGTTTTGAAGATTTGGTTTTTATAGTTTATAGGTATATCACTAGATGGAATGCATCACATTAGTATTATACTTAGTTTGAATTAACGGGAATAAATCAAAAATTTCTTTCCTTTATGTGGTATCCACTAAGGTGATCTAATTTCCCCATAATGTTTTTATCATTGCGTTAGAGGTTCTATCTTAGTTGATTCAATAGGCAATAGTAAGAGGAAGTCTTAAAGGATATAGAATAAAACCTCATTGCCCTTCACTTACACATACCTTTTTTCACTGATGACACTTTGTTATTTATATTTGTTATTAAGCAAGAAGTATTGACTTTGAAGGGGCTTGAGACATCTGAGAGAGCATTAGGATAGAAAGTGAATACAATAAAATGTAAGATTATCTTCAATCATAATACTCCATTGTAGGTATGATACAATATTAACAACATTTTGGGTATAAAAACCATCAAAAGATCTAACCAAGTATCTAGGCACACCATCCTATTTTGGCCAATCACAGGTTATATCAATTAATTTAATAGTTGAAAGAATACAAAGGTAAATCCAATCATGGAAAGGGAAGTTTCTATCTATAATTGATCAAGAAGTGATGTTGAAAGCTATAGTCCAAGCGATTCCAACTTACATGATGACTATTTTCAAATTACCCAAATGCGTGTTGCATCATATCAATAGGCTAATGATAAAATTTTAATGGAATCATGGAAAAGAAGTAAAAGGAATACATTGCGTAAGTTAGCAACGTATCTCTTAGCCTAAGGAATGTGGAAGTTAGGTTTTAGATAATTTCATTTATTTAGTGAAGTTCTACTTGCTAAGATAGGATGAAGGTTATTAAAATTTTCTAATTCTCTATGTGCTTGCATAATGAGAGGGATTTATTTCCTTTATGGTTCATTTTTGTAGGCAAAGAAAAGCAGTTTTCTTCTTGGGCATAGAGTAACATACTAGAGGGAAGGAAAAGGCTGCCTTTAAAATATTATTGATGGTAATGTTGATCCTGAATTTTCACTTGTATATGCCATATACTTAGATTTTCATTGATTTGATATAGCATTGATATTTGTTCTTGCATTTGAGTTGCACGTATGGGTTTTGACACCCCATGAGTGTGTTTAGCTTATGACATATCTAACTTTTTTGCCTTAAGTGGCCTCTGTTTATTGCTTAAGTAAGGTATGCTCCAACCTAACATGAGGCATCCCTTTATGTGCATAGTGAATGGTACACATCACATGTTCTTTTAATGTATGGTGATGTCACATGACATGTTATACACTTCACCTTTAGGAAGCTAGAATCCTACATTATTTTTACACTCTTGGCTTTCTTATCCCTTTCTTCTATAAATACCCTTTAGTTATTTGAGGAAAAGGGTTTAAAATTTGGAAAATTTAAACAAAACTCTACTAAAATTACTCCTCACTTAATTGATCATATAATTAATTACTTAATTAGATGATTAGAGATAAATTAATCCAACTTAAATCCTTAACAACTTTTAGAATCAAGATTAGAAGCTCATTAACATTAGTGAGTAATATTGGAAGACTTATTCCTCTTCTCTTCTTCGTGTCTTCTTTGATTTTGCTCATGGGTTTAATGATTTTGATTGATTTTATTTGAGTTTTGAATGTTATAATAACATTAGAGTCCTCCTATGACTTTATATGATATATAATAGTCATATATTTTATCATTTTTCTTGTTTTCTTTTATGATTTTACCAAAAATCATCAATTTCTTCTTGCTAGAAATTGAACATGTGGCGCACATCCTGCTATATATGGCACACATGTCAAATTTTAGCATGATATGACACCATCACTATATGTATGGAGTACATCATACCCAAATTTTCCAAAAATCTCATTTTAATTCAAAATTCATTTGTTCTTTTATCAAATAAAAGGTAAAAATAACATTTATGACTTTAAAATAGTCTAAATAATCTAAAACTATCAAACATTAATGAGTTTTGCATGATTTTTGCTTAAAAATCAAATTTTTAATTGTTTTTCAATTAAATGTTATTTAATTGATGTTTATTGCAATTTGATGATTGGGATGAGATTGAATGTCATTTAATTGCTAAATGATGTCAAATAATTTTAAGATCTTTCATCTCACTTTTTCCATGATCAATTTTCATTAATTTTTTGCTTAAAAATTATTTTTTCAACTTAATTCCAATTTAAATGTAATTTAAATTGATTTTAATGCAATTTGGATGATTAATAATTAATTGAAAAAGTAAATAGAGTCCATCTATTAATTTCACATGATTCTTGAAGTTTCCTAATCATTCTTATGACATTTATATGATATGAATCGTTTATTTTGTCTAAAATGTATTTTAAAATCTATGATGTGTGGTAGACATTATTACTATTCATGCAACATGTGATGGATGTTATTAGACATATGACACATGTCTCACTCTGTAAAATTCAAAACAATGATTTTTTGCTTGAAAATCATTTTTAAACCCATTTTTAATCTTCTCAAAGACTTATGTAATATTAATTTAAGCTTGCATATAGCTTGGATTGATTAAATTTAATCCTAAAATTATTATTTTTGCCTAAAAGTATTGATTACATTTTTCCTTGATTGTTTATTTTGGATCATGCATTTTTGGCTTGTGTTGCTTGGGATCATTTTTTCCCTTTGCTTGTCAGGGTAGATGTCACACCCAGCCCATACCTGGGGTAACATGCTCCCGTAGCATGAGCATCAATCCTCCCCAAGGAAAACCGTTACTCACACCACAAGGGATGCATCATCTCTATGATCTATAAAAGTTTATATGGGTACACGACTCTATATTAAGTGGTGAAAGAAAGTAATAGCGTGACATTCATACATCATACATGACATACCCTAGATATACAATTATTCATTCAATTCGTATTGGTAAGCAACTCAATTATATTATATACATATGATACAAGTCATCCAACAGGGTTTGTGTAATTTACATAACAGGTACACTACACAATACAGAGTTGACTACTGCTACTATGATTAACAGAACCGCTCTAATAAAAGTAAATCAGAGTATGCCCCAGCGGTCTCGTATCACTTTGAGAATAACCCTTTCTCTGCTGACGACCTCTAACACTTCTCTGACCGCTCTCCTGACGGCTTGGAACCTACGTTCATCAAATGATAAACACTGAGTATAAAACTCAGTGGTGTTGGGTAAACATAGACAAAGACATATGTATAATTCATTTTATAGCAAACCATAACAAGCGTCATATATCAAGCATTGCAATCAATCAATAACATCATTATATAGACCATCATAGCATACATTTCCAATACATGCAATGTGAATGCAGTTATGCCTTGCATTCTTCCTCCTCCTCAATTCACTCATTCACTCTTGTTTTCCTGTAATTATGCACATTCCTTTTGTACATACTGGGTCCCTGTAGGTACTGGTACTCATCTCTCGAAGGAGGGCATATAAACATGTGGTGCTTTGCACCCATTTCCTACTGTAGGTCTCGAGACTCATCTCCTAGTGGGAGGGTATTAATCTACATGATTCCTTAAAGGAATCCATCATCATTCTTTTGACCCAGTATGCCCAGAGCTTATAGCTCTGCTCTCACCTCTCACTTTATTTTTCCTTATCCTTTCCCTTCTTCAACACCATGCATGTTTATGAAAGCATTCATACACATATACATCATCTCACATACTCAACCCATCAAAGAAAGCCATAAAAACCTTGAAGCAATAACATAGCAATAAGGAGCATCCTGTTTAGACCTTCCTTAGGTCTCAAGGCATAGATATAAGCTATACCCATAGCAACAAGCATAAACCTAGCATAAACCTGAAGTCCAACTACTTCTAACGTAGGCTTGTAATCCCATCTCTATCGATCACCACGTTAAACTATTAGTTCTCGCACTTCCTAAGCCACTAAGAATGCCTTTCCTATAAATTATAAGGGTTAAGAAGGTTTTAGAAGGTTTAAGAATGCTAAAGAAGAAAGAAACTTTTAATACTTATCCTTTGACTCATTAAACTTAAGTCACGTGCAGCCGTATCACCACTCATACGCTCGTACCGAACTCAAGCTTCTTGACAAAATAAATTCTTGCGAGGGACGATACGCCCGTACGTCCACAATTCACCTGATAAACTCAATTTCCTGTGAGCTCCCGTATGGTCAGACAACCCTGTGGTATGCCCGTATGGTCTCTAGGACCCTAAGACCCCTCATCTCCCTTATTTTGGTACGCTCGTATGGTATCCTGTACGTCCGTACCACTATCATTCTTCCACCTAAACTCTTTCTACCCTCATTCCCGAGCACCTAAGTCACAATTCAAGCATAAACACTTCTAAAAGCTCAATCACAACATACTAGACACGGTGTCTGCCCCTTATACCATTGAGAATTCTCAATAAGGTGGCAACACCCTCTCTTCCCATCATCTTCACATACACACACTTCAAGTAAACATGCATATTCAAGTAAACAACATCACATCTTAATCACCAAATGCATCAATACATATATATGTTACACCCATATTAGAGACCCTAGGAGTTATGCGTATATACGTGTCTAGGGCTATATGGGAATATGTATAAGTGAATGTGTATGTGCACGTAGATGCTTGGTATACTGGAATGAGGTATGCTAAGGATTGAATGAGTGTATGCATGATGATGGTTTTGTG
>CANYBF010341341.1:0-14740 GCA_948192965.1 Dalechampia spathulata
CATTGGTATATGGTTTGTTCTTTTTGGAAGTCATTTATATGGTCAAAATGCTTATGTAACGAAGATGGTTACACCAAGGTAGAATATGTAGTGCATAACTTGCATGGACCTTTAAGTACTAATATGATTCATCAAATGAACTTATTTTACATACTTATATGAATGGTTATGTTCATGCTATTACAAATCCAACATAAATAAAAATGACCAAATGAATAGTAATCCGTACCAAATGAAGAGTAACCCATGAATAGTGCCCTTGACCAAATGAGTAGTAACTTACATATCATAGTTTGGCCATATCATAGTTTAAGACATCTAAACTTACTATTATGCTTATTTAAGCATTATAATTTATTATTACACTTAAAGAAAATAAAGTTAATACCATTTATTTATTCATATTATAGACGTAATAAGATATATCTATTCTTAATACATATGTATGACTTATGTGAATATTTATCATTTGATTGTGAAATATGGAATGATATAGAATGGAATGGTACTTGAATGATTATTTTGAATGAAAATGTAAATGATAGTACTAAGTGGATCTGAAATGGAAATGTTACAGGTTCAGATAACTAAGCCAACACTTCTACCCAAGTACTTGATAAGGGTAAATTGGTGACAGGTTTGTGCTTCTTACTTCATGACCTTTTTTAGGTCTTGAATTAGCCTATTATATTGGAATGTTTATGATATATACAAAATGGGTATGAATGGTCATTAATATCTCATGATGTACATCACATACGATCATGAATACATCATATGCATATTATACCATGAAGCATTCAAGCATAAAGTCATATTCATGGTATTTCATAAAGTGGTTATAAGGTGGAAAGAAAAGAAAGAGTGATGATATGATACAAAATAAAATGAAAACATACTAGGTCAATATTCCTGATTGGAATTAAAAATATGGATTCCCTTAGCCAAATCATACAGCAACCTTCCTGACAGGAAGTAAAAATACGAGTCCACTAAACCATACAGTTACATTTATATTAGCCCTCCTACGGGAGATGAGTACCGGTACATAGAGTGATCCAGTACGAATAGAAATTGTGCACAAGATTACAGAAAGAGATGAAATATGATAAAAGAATCAAAGGGAGAGTGCAAAGCATGAATGCATTCTTAAAGGCATACATCATCATTCAAATATGCTATCAATATACTATCTCGTGAAAATTTATTGATGATTTGACATTGGATGTCATTCATGTACAAAAGTATGCTTTGTATATATTTTTATAGCACCATTGAATTATATACTCAGCGTTTGTCATTTGATGAACACAAGATCTAGGCCACTCGAGAAACAACAAGATTATCTGATCGGCAATTAACAAAGGTTGGAATTTTCATAAAATTCCTATCTTGAAGATAGTTTGGACTTTTGTATGATACTCTGAGACGTAATTCTCGTTATGTAGCATATATGGTTACTCATTTGGCAGTATTACTTGATTATATATTTTTATGATATGTATGTTGATTTTATCCTTATATCTTACGAGTATGATATGGTGATGTTATATGACGATAACCATGGATGAAATAAGAATGTTCTCATATGCATGTACAAATGTTTACAAATTATACAATGTGATAAGATACATGAATGCAAAAAAATAAAATGTGTAGGTTACATCATAATGATAATAAGCAGATGTTATAGTGAAAATAATTTTCACCTCGTGGCTTGGTGAATAGTAACTTATAAATAGTACTTGATAAATAGTAATTTATGAATAGTACTCATTGAAATAGTACGTGAAAAAAAAAAGATGTATGCATCCTTTGTGGTATAATTAGTGATTTCCTTCCTTAGGAGGTCATTAATTATGCTACAAGAGTATGTTACGCCGAGTATGGTTGTGACAGATATTACACATAATAAAAGTTTACAACATAAGGATTACTGCCGCTAAGGTTAATACAACAAGTTGCATAAGTAAAATACATCTCGAAGTATGTTACATTCATCTAAGACTACTCTGAGAATGAGATTCTTCAAAATTACAACCTAAACTGACTGCTAATCAATCAACTAAAGCCTCAATGAAAGGTCATACTCCTGCATTCATCAAATGACAAACACTAAGTATAAAACTCAGTGGTGCTATAAAATGAGTAAATAGCATGATCATATATCATAAATAATATAATAAAGTTAAATCATGGTAAACAATTATTAAACAGTATAATTGTATCATATCATGTCACATTACATTGTTCTCTAGTTGTTATAAGCAATAGATATACCATACTATGTGAAGATAAGAATAAATACCATAAAAGGATCCATTGTAACTTTTCCTGTATCAAATACTATATTGTACATCATTAATCTATGTACGTCTTTATATAAGCACAACTATAGTGCGTTCATCATTTCACAACTATATTTTCATGATATATGAATGATAATGTATATCTATGAGAATAAAGTCATGTTTTACATTCTCCCTCTGATTGTCCTATAACTTTTCTTTTTTTCTATATGATTGTGCACAATCTCGTACTGGGTCCATTTCTCTATGTACTGGTATTGTATCATTCTCTAGTTCTCATAGTAACATAACACTTTTCTATGGTTCCATGATAGGAACCTATACTGTATAATTTCATCATGGAAATCGATAATAACTGTATGATTCCATCGAGGAAATCGATAATAACTGTATGACTCAGTATGCTTTCATTGAACTTTATTTTGTATATCACTTTCTTTTCTCCTTATATCCTATGTATGATATGTCATGAAATGCCTTTATGTATGAATAATTCATGACATGATGCATAATTAATGTTTTGATAATCATATGATACCATTCATGATGTAAACTCATTACGTTGATATTATAAGCATATGAATGAGAAATCATCATTTCAAGACCCTATGTGAGATATTCTTAATGATTTTATGATCATTTTGTCTATTTTCGTGATTTATTTGATTAATTATAGCATTAGAATTACAATTTTTAAAATTTTTATTAAACTAATATCAATTAATTTAATTTCATACCAAATTAAGGATGATTGAAAGTAATTTCAGAATAAAAATTATGTCCAAATGATTGCCTAAGAATTCTAAAATTTTCCCATTATTTGCATGACTTTTCCACGAATTAGATTATGTTGATCGCATTAAATATGATCAAAATTATGCAATGTGTAGCAAAAATTTTACAATGTGTGGTGTACATTATATTTCCAAAACAACATGGGTAGGTTACACTTTGCCAAACTAAAAATCACATATTTTCACTCGAAATGCGTTTTTTTACCTCATTTTTAAGCTTCTTAGAGCCTATTAAAATTAATTTGAGCTCATCAATAGATTGAAAATTGATTATAAAGAGTCCCAAAAATATAATTTTTGCTTGAATTATGTTGATTATATTTTTTCATTTGTGAAATTTAGATCATGCATTTGCATATCATATTATTATGTTACTTGCCAGATGGGAGGGGACATTACCTAATATCTAATTCTTGTATTACTCAAGCTCCTTTATAATAGAATAGACCTTTATTCTATTTCATACATTCCCCTAATTAAATTCATTAATCTAACATGTATTCCTTTTCTCTCTAATTTCTTTCTATGCATTAGTCATTTTATAATTAAATTCATTAATCTAACATGTATTCCTTATCTCTCTAATCTCTTTCTATGCATTAGTCTAATCTCTTTCTATGCATTAGTCATTTTATTGTTATCATGTTTTACTCATTGTCATTGTCATGCTATATTGTCATGCTATATTGATTGTGTGATTTATTCATGATAATGAATGCAAACCATCTACTTAAGATAATTAATTACTTAATATGGCAAAATTAAATATAAAACTCTAAATGAATAGATATTTACTATTGAAACTGGGCTTCCAATCGCCTGGGATTATCTGGAGCAGGAAAATTGTTGAATATTATATCAATGCTGTCTCAGGACGCTACAACTCCTAAACAAAATTCCAGAATTAGGCAATTTGATTTGAGGATTACAAGTTTTGCTCTAAACTAGTTAATCTTCTTCCCTTCACATCTATACATCTGAAATGCTACTTGGTTCCACTGTTGATCATTTGCAAGAATGCTTACGACTAACGCTTGCACTTCTTTCCAGATTCATGACTATTCTTCCATCACTGTTTCCAAATTTGTACTTTCTGGTGGATTGCTAGATTCAGCATTTGGACCGCTTCCAGATTCTTTTGCTCCATTTACCTGGCTCTGAAGAGGCAAACTCCCATTTTGACCAATTTCTCTATGATCCATCTCTTTAGCTTCCTCTGTCTCGGTTTCTGGTGAAACATCATCCACCGCACCATTTGCAGGTGCAGCCACATCGGATGAATAAGTCGTGTATTGCTCAAACTGATAATCCAACCTTGCCTGGAATTTAAAAAACAAAAAAGACGATTACAGCTTAGGAATTTTTCAACCTTGCAATGGCTGCCAACATAACATTTTTAAAAACAAATACCATAGCAAACAAAAAAAAAAGTGAATTTCAACAACACAAAACCTTCTTTAGATTATTCGAGCAATTGCGCATTCAGGAATTAACCATTAGCTAGAAAAATGCAAGATATAAAATTGAAAAGAATCAGATGTGTACCTGATACATTTGGTTCATTTTCTCGGTCACAATGTGGCCCATCTCTTCAAGATTCCTAACGAGGTAAGGGTGTCCAATGTCTTCCAAAGGACGTTCCGTGTATGGTGAGACCTCATTCAAATTTAGTGCAAGAAGGTCTGGCCTCTCGAGTAAAGTCTTAAATGTAGGTTGCAATTCATAGCATTGTTCAAAAAGAGAACGGCGGCAGAACACATATAGCCCAAGTCGGGCACGAGACATGGCAACAACCAATCTTCTAACATCACGAAGGTGACCAACAAAACGAGTGCGTACAAGAGAGAGCAAAATGAAATCATTCTGCTGCCCTTGAAACTTATCAACTGTTGTAACCTGCACATTAACAGATACTACATAAGCATCTTCGACAAAAGTATGATAAATAGAACACTGAATCAGCAACCCCCACCTTCAGTTTCTGTCAAGGTTAAAACATAATTAGGCAATAAACTTTACCTTACTAGGTGGACCAATGAAGTCATATGGAATACATCGTCTATTAATAACATCACGAATCAGAAGTTTCTGGCCATTGTAAGTTGTCAAGATCGAAATCTTGTTTGCTGGGTATCCTAATAACCGCATATAGATGTAGACACTGACAACATATTCAGCCTCTCCCTCATTCTGGTAGAACCACGGAGATGGAGCAGACTCACCTCTGCCATGGTAATCAGGCACATCCACTAATTGATATTCATATGAAAATCCAGCATTTGCTCTATGGAAAATGGCCTGATCTTTCACATAAGGAAGGTCTCCCAAATCTCGGTACCTCCAATTATAAAGTCTGGCTATGCTTGGCCTGGCTCTACCTTGGGCATTAAGCTCAATATAAGGAATACCAAGACGGACAAACCTGGTAAACAAGCTCTGATCCATATGGCTGTATTTCTGAAATGCCATATTCTTCACAACAGGAGGTAGCTGATGGTGATCACCAATGAGTATACAGCGTTTTAGCCGTGCATAGCCATCTTCCTGTCTCTGGAGTAACATTGGGATGAAAGTTTCAATCTCCAAAATTTGAGCACTTTCTTCCATCAACAAATTGTCATACTTGAAACCTAACTGAAGAAAGTCTTTCCTTTTTAATGCTGCATGAGTGCAAGTCATAGCTACTATCTTTGCTTGCTTGGTCATAAGATAATTTGCTCGATCAGCTGTTGTTTTGAGCAACTCAAATGCCCTACATTCTTCTAGTTCTTGGAACATAGTCCTGAGGTGGCGAAAGCACCCCTTTGCAGCCCGCATGTCTTTTCCAAATGACTGACTGGTAAAAACTGGGCTGGGTGTGTTGGAAAAGAACTCTTTGAAGGGAAACCGGTCCTGAACAAATGTTGGTTTGTCTTCATTATCTGCACAAGCAGCAAGGAATTGTTCCCAGCGCGAGTATACATGAAGCAACCAAAAGTATCCCGCAGTTTCACATGTATAACCAACATCTTCAGGAAGTTGGAGAGATCTTGCAAGCCTCTCCACCTCACCAAGTAATTCTAACCGTCGAACAAGCATTGCATTCACACGACCTTGCCTGCTGAAGTCAAGATCAGTTGCTAATTCTTGTTCACCTTGACCAAGTCGAAGAAGATATCGTGCAGGAACATCTCTCTGAAACAGTGAACACTAACAAGCATAAGAAAACATTGAGCAAGACCAAAATGAACTGGATCGAAAAGAAAACTTACAACTTCATATTTAAATTTATATAACTAGGAGAAAATTAGAAAACAGAGAGAATCATCATCAAAAGGAAACTGATGTTCAAGTGAATAGTACATTATTACATCTTCAAATAAACAGCCTTCAGATCCTTTTTACCTGCATTATCTTCTCAAAAAGGTCATTTAAAGCTTGATTTGAATGGGTAATTATCAATGTCCTCTGTGAAGGACAATTGTGATACAGCACGTTCAAGATCTGCACAGCTGTATCAGTTTTCCCTGTACCAGGCGGCCCAACAACCATACTTAGTCCTGGCTGGATACCAGATATGATTGCTCCAATCTGCAGGAAAAAGAAAAAAGAAAAATAGTTACGCTATAACAACTACTGCGAGCCATTCTTGTATGGCAAGAGAAAATGAATGTGCAATTTCATTAAACAGATGTTGACAAACAAGAGGCACATTATAAGTTTATAATCCTAAAAATAGAGATTTAACATCTGTATTCTCCACAGCAGAAATGGACTAATGATAGAGAAGATCATTCCAAGAAAAACTTCTTTCAACAACAATCCATATTGCATATTGTTGTACTCATGCTTAAGAATCAAAATGTTTGAATTTTTTATCCCTTCCATAATATAAGAAGTTCTTGAACACCTGCATGTTTACTAACTAAAAAACAAAGATGCAACTTCAAATTTAGTTGGAAACTGTGGATAGTAGAGAAACTCCATATATCATATAAAATGAAGCACAGGAACTCCAACATAAACCTTAATACTAATTTACATTAACTCACAAATTGTCAAAATCATTTACAGAGAGATGAAAGGTGAAGTATCAAAAGCTCCAGGCAGCCGTGCAGTTGGTACATACCTGTGTGGGTGTAAATCTGACTGAGTTCTGTTTTGGCTGATCTTGGGGATATGGACCTGGGTCAGGAGGGATGTATGCCTCAACAATAAGTTTTTCTTTCTCACTACCGATATCCTCCATATTGACATCATTCAGTGAATCGGTTGCTACTTTCTTATTCCCTGGAAGTGCATGAGTATTGCCTTTCAGTGTCCTAGGAAGGCTAATTTGAAAGGGAGACCGTGGATGGAAGTTTTCTGTACCATCTGGATTTACAAAACAGACCTGAAATAAATATGTAAATGTTAATTTTCATTAATACTGTATATCATATGCATGCTATTAAAAAGTTCGTTTAACACACTTATGCCTCTCCAATAATTCCCCAAATATTTTTGAATTAACATTAGCTCAGCACATAAGACTCATCTAGACAAACTTCTCCTGAAATATTTCAAAGAGAACACAGCATGGAAAAAAGAAATCCTATAGGAACCAAGGTTTCAAAATTCTATAAGATGTAGCAAACTGTTAATCAAAAATCAACAATTTTACATCAATTGAATAGCTACATGTAGATGGTAGAATCATCAGCTACAGAGAAAAGAGGAATAACTGTCACAACTGATGGCGTAAAATTGGGACATGCTGGATGCCCGATAAGCATTACAGTTCAGGACTTTGAGACATGCTGGATGGTGTAAATAACTGACATGAATTTTAAATTGGTAGCAAGGGAAGTTTCGTTTCTTATATTCAAGCATGTCACCAGAACCTACATATGTAGCTAGTACTCCCTAAAAATTCTTCTTACCTGATAATCTGGAAAACACTCCTTCAAATGGTCAGCATCGAGGAAAGTGTCCTTGAAATCTACTTTTTCAAGAAGATCAGGCATATTGATCCATTGTGCTGCAGAAGGATTGCCATAGCCCAGAAATATGTTGTGCAACCAGTCAGGAACAATACAGTATTCATTCATTAGATCTCTTATGGATTCTAAAATTGCTTTAAAGTTATTTTCCTTTGGTTTCCTTCTCATCAACACATTAAATGTCCCATAAATATCTTCTGCACCTTTCTCTGTCATATCAGTTATGTCCATATGGTACTGTGCTGTATCTAAAGCAATAGTCACTGTTCTTAGTTCACCTTTTGGTGGTTTCCACTCATCCCGTTTAATTCTTCCAGTGAAATCATTCATGAGAGTTCCCTCCTCATCACGAATCTCAATAATTTCACACCCCCGTACATACTGGAGACCAAGCTTCTGTGGTACAGTAGCCTTTCCAGCTTCCTCAGCACTAAGAGGCTCAAATGAAGGGCGAATTGAAAGTAGAAATAAAACATCGTGCTCCTTAAGGGCATTCCACTCCGATCTTATTTGTGCTTTATAACTGGAAATGCTAAAAGTAACTTCTGCTGTAACAGATGATGGTTTGACTTCACCTATATTTGGCTGTTTGACCTCAGTGATCTTAAATTCTTTTATTGGCACAGCCATTCTAGACCAACCACGAAATGCAGTTTCTCCTTCATTGTTTATGTAAGCCAAAAGATGCGGAACAGCTTCCTGAATATCCTCACGGATCTCATATGTTGATTCAAGACGAAAGAGATTGAAGTTTCTTAAGAGATAATCATGGAGTGTTAAAAATTGCAGGTTGAGTTTTGGAAGTGCCAGACAACCTTCTCCAGAATAATTAATGCTTGGTACAAGGCTTTCATCCCACATGATCTGCTCATTTGGGTAAAGTGGTAGGGCATTGATAGCTTCCTTTTGAGACTGCTGCTTCTCAAAGAAGGACACCATGACTTCAATAAGAAAATCAACTCTTTCAGACCAAGGATCTTCCCTGGAAGCCAATTTGAGCTGAAAGATGAAGAAGTTTCAGTAAGACAGTAGGTATAACGCTAGAAATCCAGGACATAAGAATTCCCAATGTTCACTTTATGTCCACATCCACATGTAAAGACCAATGTTGCAATGCTTGAGTCGTGAGAGCATCATAATATATTTAATTTAATGAAAGAAAGGAGGACTGGCAAAAAAGGTACTTATCACTCCTTCAAAAATATAATTTAACAAGTAAATTAATACAAAAAGAAGGTATTTTGTTTCACTGTAAACATTAATTTGCATATTTTAATTATTAATAAATATGAATTTTACTTCTAATCAAATACCAATTTCAATTGATGATATAAACTAATTAAAATTAATTAACAATTTTATAACTATAAAAATGGAAGAATTAAATTTGATATAAATGGAGTACTACTAGCATTAAATACAATTGACAATTTTATACGATTAACATTAAATTGTACCTACCATAGAAAAATAATAGATTTAGTTATTCTAAGATAACAATTATTCAATTACAGGTAAAAATTTATTAACACATTAGTATATTACCATTAATTAGTTAATCATAATAAGCAATATAATTAACATATTAATTAATGTATTAATTTTTGTTAATATTAATATACAAACTATTATTTTCTAAAAGAATATACTAATATACGTTTATAATAATTATTTATTTTTAACAAATAGAATTGGTATAAAGTACTATTCCAATGTAAATATTAATCTTCTATTAAATATATCATTTGAATTGAATATATCAGGTATATTTAAGTTTTTAACAGCAACTATAGAATTTGCTCCAAGTTAAACAGACGTGCATACTATATGAAGATTATCAACATAAATAAATAAATAAATAAGAGAAAAATAATATAGAATCATATTAAGCCCATCTTTCCACTCTACTTTGAAATTTACTAAACTTTTGATTATTTTACATAAGATGCACTTAAATTTAAGTAGAATGTATTGTAATGAATTTTGAAGATTTTAAATAGATGACTCAACAAACTTTTTAAGTGGACTACAAATCATATTTCAAACTAATATATCTTAATGTCATATGTTTATGCTTATCAATATTTCATTTCTTAGCTTTTTATCATTGATATGTATTATAAAACTATAAGATGGATTAAATTTATCAATTAAATGATGTAAAATAGAAACCAGGATTTATAAATGTATCAATTTATTATCATTATTTTCAATATCATATAAAAAAATATGAATATGTTATCTAGAAATAAAGTTTATTTAATGAAGGATCAAATAATTGACATTGAAGTGCAACCCACAATTAGAAATTCATGTAAAAAATATGTGGATGACCATACCATAACTGTACTTGAAAAACATATGCAAAAAAGTGACAACCATACGGAAAATAGGGTGAGAAGAAAGATGGTTTTTGGTAGTTCATATACATGCCACCATGAAGTAGACGGAAGGGGGGGAACCCAAATTCAAAGATTTTGCTGTAACACAATTGGAAAATGAAGCAGTATTGAATGAATAGGAAAGAAATATAAAAGCTTGTTATAGGCCAATTTAATTAACTCAGTTAAATCAAAAAACACTTAAAATGATCAGTTAAAAATCTTGACATTATTTAATTTGACATGCTAAATAGGAAAATTAAGTATTAGCCTTGAAACATACCTTACAACAAACCAAGTCCTTGAACTCTTCTGTAGATAGCACAGACAATTTCTTGGACAAATCAGCTCGCTTGTGAATTGAACCAATATTAGACAATGCAAGTTCTCGTAACTGCAGGCAGTACAAGAAGGGTGAAAATTAAAATTTAGATGCAACAATAAGATGAAAGCCTCCTCAAAAAATTGCAAACTCCAGAATCATAAAAAGTTGTAGCCTCTTGCCAGAGAGAGTATTCAGACAAACCTTGGGCATCTTCTTAAACGCAAGAAGTTGGAGAGCTTGAAAACGATCATAGTGAGACTGAAGCACCTCATCATCAGTCAATTGTGTGCCAACATGGTCATTGATCTCAAATCTTTCATAGAATTGCAGTAAATCAACAAGTTGTGCAAATAGCTTCCCCTTTTCATGTCTGTAAAGATCACTTAAATGGCATTTTGCAACAACTGCTATATCGGCCACAAGAGGCCTTAGGTACCTGCACCACAAATGGGAAAAAAAGGATTTAATAAAAATAAATATCAGCATAAACCACCAAGATGAAAAGAATTATCTTCTAATCTTTACATTACATGGATATAAAAGTCAGATCCATAAACTCTAGCATGACTCTAAATTGCCCCTAAATATGATCATTTTCATATAAATTTTACTAAGCGAAAAAACAGACAAAAAGTGCAGAGTGCCAATAGGATAGACGTAAAAATAAGGTCAAGTAACTTCATTGAATGGTGGAAAAGATTCAACATGCCTAAACACTTTTTAAAAATGATATTAAAGCTTAGTTCAGTTGAGTTGAAAGCAAGATGGGGTGCAGTACCGGTCATCACTTTGAATTACATGAACTATTGATCTTGGCATCTTGACCAAAAGATCTCATATGGTTGTTGTCCTCTAATGACATTGGCTGTTTCTTCTAAAAAATATTTGTGCAAGGTCTTTCATGAAAGGTAAAAAGAAGAGGATGATGGAGATGTTGAAGTTGCTGAACAAATGGCTTCTAGGTTGGAGGGATCAACTTGTTAGCAGGGAGAATTGGACTTCGAAGATGACAGTTCCCATTATGTTTTTGATTTTGAAGATTGAGTTTGGATTAAGATGTGAATAAGATCAATTGGAAAAGGGTTTAAACAAATGGGTAATCAAAAAATTGAAGGAAGAAGGAAATAGGAAGGGAAGAGAAGAGTACGAAAGACTCTGAACGAACATCGAAACAGGATGGGATGAACTATACCTTCTTGTTGGCAGTTGGCTCAACAGATCAATGAGAAATTCCATAAACCTCTCACAGTACAGAACTGCCGCATCATCAACTTCCTCAAAACCAGTATCTAGCCCATTCTCATAAACAGAATATTTTTGAGGGAAAACCTGGAGAGCAAGAACCTGAAAGAAAACATGATATATCAGTTGGAATACAATACAACATACTTAAACAATTTAACAGTTCAGAGATTAAATATTACATCAAGAAACTCTTCAACAAGATTTCTCAAGAATTTCACTTCAAGAGAAGTCGAAGGATCAAAGTTCTCTCCTCGTTTGCTTGCCTCCTTAGCTTCCCTCTTAATCATCCTCTTCCATTTCTTGATCAAATCTGGATTAAGACAAAGCTCCATCTGCAAGAAAAAGAAGCAAACCATATGAAATAGAATGTTAAAGAATACTTAAGATGACAGAATAAACATAAATGGTACAAAACATACCTGAAATCGGCCATATGACAAACTGTACCATGACTGTAAGCCCCCTAACTTCAGAACAGTCTCGCTGACAATTTCATCTTCCAGACTCTGACAAATTATTTTTCAGTTAAGAGATGAAAAGCAATGCAGAAAGACCTCAAGATATGGCCAAAAGTATCTTCATTATGCCACAAAGATACAATTAAGTTCTAACACAAGAATTCATACAAAAACCAATGAAAATGTATAAGTGATAACATGAATTTTCATATAAACATTAACTGTTCAAATAAATTCAAAATACATGCTTGTTTGCATACTGTCACTGTAACATGTACCCAAGGTAAAAACATGAATCTAGATGAAATGCATCTGATAAAAGAAAAAAATGCTGACCACAATATACCTGAAAGGCATTAATCATAAAAACTAGGTAATTTGTCTTCTCTGCTATACTCAACTCTCTCCCCTGCAACGAAAAAAGAGTGATTCATCAAACTACCATGAAATATTGAAATAAATATAATTAATGTATCAATAAAATTATATAAATATTTATATCAATGATTGTTCTTTTCATTATTAATTTCATTTTAAAAATTATAAAATTATTCTTATTATTCTTGTATTAATAATGTTTAGATGTTTTTATTTTCAACTCTTAATTTTTACTCTTTAAATATTTTAAATAAAAATTTCAAGTTTCAATATGTTATAAAATACTCCAAGTCAGAGAAAAGTGATTTAATTATTAAGTTCAAAAGAATTGTTATTTAAATAAAAACCCAAACCATTAAAAACCTTAATTTTAGTGTTTTTCATATTCTTCCGTTCCATTTCCACTATTCACAGCTGCCGCCTGTCCTTCTTCTTTTCCTTCTGTCCTTTCGTCTAATCTTCTACTCTCTTTTTTTGCCCCAAAAACAAATCTGTAACTTACATTTCATGTCTAATTTTACATGTTTGGTAGTAGATTTTACCAATTACAGCATTCAAAATGGCTTTTCCAATTCAAGATCAAAAATTCCGATTTTACCACCAATTTGAGTAGTTGTCTAAGGATGAGTTCATAAAATCGTACAATTCTATCAGTTAACTCGTATATTTTATAACAATGGACCCATTAACAAAAATGGACATAATCACCTTTAAGCTATCCAAAATACGTGCGTGTGTATATTATATTAGCTTCCAATGATTAACATGAGGATTCAAAGTCATATTCTATGTAACTTGGACAGAGTAGTGTCAGCAAACACATTGATTTAATTTTGAAGTTTTTCTATTAAACGACTGGTCTTACATGCATATAACAATGAGAAGAAAAGACTGAAAATATTAGCATCAATTGCATCCATAGAGCTAGTACGCGTACAAGAAAAAAGAAGAAGAAGAAAATAAAAATGTGTAGGCATTTCACTAAGTTTCAACATTACTAAACAACCACTAAAAGAAACTAACCTCCTTGAGTTTAAGAACCCTCTCTAAGAATCCTCTGAAAATGTCTTTCCTATCGTAAAAGCATATCCAAGCAGCAACATTCTCTCGAAACTACAAATTGACAAATACACAAAACCACACATCAACTTCAATTCCATTAAAAACTAGTATTGAAAAGATAACATAACCAAGTTCAGTTCTTCCATTTTTTGAAAAAAAAAAACAGAAAGAAAGAAATAACTACCTTCTCGTTGATCATGATAATCATGGACATAACATGCTCAAATGTTGCCGTTGCGGGATCAAAATTAGGCCACAAGTAATTCTCCAGATATTGACTGACTTCCAAAATCATAACTCTCTGTAAGGGCACTGGCTTTCTTCCTTCTTTCACTTTCAATTCCGTTTCGTATATCTGCTTAACCACTTCAGGATCAAAATCCTTCTTCTTGCCGCTGCCACCTGTCTTTAACCAATTGGCCGCTGCAATCTTGGTTAACCGGTCGCGTTGAATCTCCGACAGAGTTATTGAGTTTGGAAGAGTCGAACCCGGTTTCGAATCAGCCGATTTGCTTTCGCCGGGTTGCGCTTGTAACTCCACCGGGTACTCCGCAACTCTATGGCGCTTGAAATCGTAAGCGCCGGTACCGTACACTTTGGTCATTGGGGAAGCGAGGTTAAATTATCTTTTTCTATGGATAGAATTAACTTTGGGTTGGCATAGTATCTGGACCGGGAGATTGAAAGAATTTACGGATTGAAAACTAGGGTTTCCTTTTTGTTTTTTCGGGGGGGGGGGGGGGGGGGGGGGAACGGAGTTTTTTTGTGCGAAAAATTAATTGGCGGTAAATTACCAAAATTTAAAAAAAATTTCAGGACCATTTGGA